>WBZZ01005067.1:5000-85264 GCA_019918135.1 Paulinella micropora
ATGTTTCATAAGCATTTACTTAGGGTACATGCACAACTGTTGTGGTCAGCGCGATATTCAAGTGAACGAAACGACCTGTACTATTACCACCACAAGTTGAACATACGCCAGGAGATGCAATCGAAGGTATCCTTCCTCGTCAGCTAATAAAATTATATACCCTTGAACAAATATAAAAAATGAAAGGAAGCATATATGATAACAATACAATCCAAGAGATGCATATGCATAAAAACTCAGGTTACAAAAATTAAACAATTAATAAACAATAAAAAATAAATAAATAAATAAAACAAAACCAGCATTTAAACTAGCATTTACAATGGTTAGATGTCAGGAAAAATGTAAACGCAAGCACGAAAGCACACACACACACATGCAGACATAAATGCACAACTGCACACTAACAAGCACACACATACACCTATACGAATGCGAAATTGTTAGAGAGCCGCGGGGGGGGGGGCATAAGCAAGAGTTACAACAGCACAATTAAGTGTATACATGTATGAATGCATTTAAATATGTTTGTGTATACATGACATGGGAGCCAAGTGCAATACAAAAAGTGTTTACAGTGATTCGGTGCGACGTGACCTGCCCGACGTTGTCTTCGTCGGCCACCATCACCATCACGTTCACGACGGCGTCGGCGCCTTGGAAGCATTACCCTGTGAGTGGCATAAAGATATTGATAAGGAACGATGTAGCCATGTAGCAAGAACAAAGAAGAAAATTTATGTAAGCTTAACTCTCATACAACAACATAAATCATCATCAAAAGAGAAAGAAAGAGAGAGAGAGAGAGAGAGAGAGGAGATGGATGAATAAGGATGGATTAACGGATGCAGAGAAACAAGGAGGAAGGCATGTAGACAGGTAGGTAGGTACGTACAGAAAACAAGAGGCAGGGAGATTGATTGAAACATAGGTAGAAAACTTGATGTATAGATAGAACGACACACACACATACACACACACACATATATATATATATATATTTATGTAGAATAGACAGGTCTATATGGTATATCATAAAACAAGCCTTAGAAACATAAAAAAACGACATACGACATATCAAAAATAGACATTCAAATATATCAAAACAAACAAAGACGTAAAACAAAATACGAAAAAATGAATACTAGTAAGCGCTCTTTTGCCAAAATGACGACAAAAAACATATTTTACTATCATAAAATATATATAAATTTCATTTATATGTTTTTTATCGTCATTTTGGCAAAAGAGCGCTTAGTATTCATTTTTTCGTATTTTGTTTTACGTCTTTGTTTGTTTTGATATATTTGAATGTCTATTTTTGATATGTCGTATGTCGTTTTTTTATGTTTCTAAGGCTTGTTTTATGATATACCATATAGACCTGTCTATTCTACATAAATGATCAGAATACGAGACCCCACAAAAGGGGGAGAATATCATTAAATATTTATTTTTTTTACGTTAAGAAAAAATATAAACAAGTCTATTATATAACATACGACCCAGCGGACAACGGCGGGCGATAACCGAAGCATACGACCCGCAGAACAACGGGGGGCAGACACGAGCGCGAGCGAGTGGCGGAGGCAATAACCAAAGCAAACCAAAGAAACCATAAAGCAGAATGTGGAACGAGAACGATAAAAAATTTATCAAGCAGTTGAACATAGCAGACACAGAGCAAAAAATATACGATGTCGTATCAAACTTTTTCACGAGTGATGCGAAGCCGTCTAAAGCCTTTCATAATGCTATATTGTTATTATTTAGTAAAACAACAACAGAAGACGAAACATTAAAAGCGATGCAAATTATTTATGCGAAATACGCTATTATTTACCCGAACACGACTTCAAGACTGCAAAGACTGAGCGAAGTAAGAACAAGGGCAATAAAACCAAATCAAACAAAAAAAGTATATGAGATGTCTAAATTAGATAAATATTTCAATATCAATGAAGATGAACGAATAAAAATTGTTGAGGGGTATAAAAAGGATGTCAAAGCAAAAAACGAGCAAAAAATACAGATTGACGTACGGGAGGTAATGGCGAAAATGAACGAGATGATTTTAAGCGACGACCCATATTTAAAACTCTTAGCCCTAATGATAGCAACGGGAGCCCGTCCAGTTGAGATATTCGCGAAAAATACTTATGAATTAATACCTGATAAACCGAGTTGGCTAAAAATTAACAACTTAGCAAAGAAAAGAGAGGGGCAAAAAAAGAACTGGACAGAAGAGGCCTGTAATTCTATTTACTCCTGAATTTACAATGGAGAAAATTGAAGCAATAAGAAACCACTTTAAGAAAAAGGGGGCGGTTATAATCAATGACGACGGACAACTGGCGAAAGACAAAAACAACGAACTAAACAAACGAATAATTAAAGTTTTCCCGTGGCTTGCTGATTACACACAGAGAAGCAGTATGTTAAGAAAATTATACGCGAGCCTTTCATATACGAATTTCGCAGACCCGAGAACAACAAACTATAATACGTGGGTAAGTAATGTATTAGGACACGGCGACCTTTTAACGAGTTTTTCGTATTCATGGGTAAATGTTGCGGATCCAGAAGAAATCAAAGCAGAAGGAATAAAAACAGAGTTAGAGGAACTACGAAAGAAAATAGATTTATGTCTGAATATCAAAGGAGTTGAGCCAGAAGATTTAGATGACGGCCACGACAACACAGAGGACACCAAAAGGAAATATAAACCACTAGGCAAGAAAGGAAGCCGTAAGGATAAAAATGAATTACTTGAGCGAATATGGAGTGAACACGGAGGCAAAATAACGAATACGGCACTAAGGAAAATTAGCGGGGTTGGTGCTGTTATTGTGAATGATTTGTTAAGCAGAAGAAACAAACTGAAGCAAAGCAAACCGAGGAAACCACGACAGAGGAAACCACGACGGAAAAAAAGAAATCTGGCTATAAGTTAGTTGATAATAATGGGGTAAGCAGACCAATAAGAAAAAGTGAGAGGATTAAACAGAAGGCGGAGAAATAGTGATGTTAGATTGTTGTTTTTTTTTGTTGTCTTAATTCTCGCTGTCTTTGGTTAATTTTATCTTTGTTTGCTTCATAATATTCTTTTTTATGTTGGCATATCGCTCCTTTGTTTGCTTCATAATATTCCTTTATTTTATCTTTGTTTGCTTCACGATATTGCTTTATTTTATCTTTGTTTGCTTCACGATATTGCTTTATTCTATCTTTGTTTGCTTCACGATATTGCTTTTTCCGTTGCTGTAATCTTTCTTTATTATCCTCATAATGTTGCTTTCGTTGTTGTTTAATTGCTTCTTTATTGTTTTCACGATATTCTTTTGTTGTTCTACCCGCTATTATCTTATTACAACAATTAGCAGTGTCGCGGATTGCTTCGCCTTCTGCTTTTGCTAATTGCTCTTTATTCTCGCACGGACACTCTCGGAGTAATTTAATGTAAGCATTACCCGATTTCAGAATTTCAAAAGAAGATACATAATTACATTTCCCGTCTGTCCATTGTTTAAAGTCGCTTCTGTGCTGTGTCATTCGTTGAGATAATGTCTGAGTAGTAGCCCCGATATAAATTTTCTCAGTGTGTGGCGACCTGAGGCTGTATAGCTTCGCCTTATTGTAATTGATAGTGATTGCTTTTGGCTTTCTGGTTGTCATATTGTTATATGTTGTTTTATATTGTTGTGCTTAAAACATAATTTTTGTCTTTTTGCTCGGGAGCAAAAGGCGACGGGAGCAAAAAAGTAAAAAAATTGGTGGCGCGGTAAAAGGGCAAACGAAATTATTTTATTTTGTCGCTGTGGTGGCATTTTAATTTTGACTACTTCAAAATTAAAGAGGTTATGATTTCGTCAATGGTCGGTTTTATGTTGTCCATGTAAGCATATAAAACGCGCTCGTATTCTTCATACATAACTTTATATTTTTCTGTTGTGTTCGGTAGTTGCTTTAAATTATCTTTTACCTTAATTAATTGGGCGTATGTGTCGGGGTGTGTTGCTGTTAAGTAATTGTTAATTTGAGAAATATTTTGTAATGTTTCCTGTGGGGTTGCTGGGGTGGTTATAATTTCGTTTAAGTAGTCGTTGAGCCTTTTTCTAAATGTTAAAGTGTCGTGTGTGGTATGCGTGCGGGCGGTGTGTATTACTAAAGCATTTTTAGATTTAAGGACGGCATCGCATACGGGACACTTTGACATTATATATGTAAGTTGTTTTATAAATGTAAGTTGTTTTATAAATGTAAGTTGTTTTATAAATAAATCAACTTTATTAACTTAATCAAATAAATTAATTTTTGTTTCGTTTCGCGCAACTATAGCAGGGGTGCCCGCTATTTTGAGAATGATAAAGGTCTCGCCGTTCTTTTTGGTTCCTTCATGCGTTTCAATGCTAAATTTATATACCACATCTTGAAGCGGTTTGAAGCCAGATAAAGGGGCGGTTTTTATATAAATTAACCCGTAGGTGGTGAGTGTGGCGGGTTGGTGCTTGTTGTGAGGGTATTTCTCTTTTAGTCTATCACGTAATTTAGTTAAAGCGTTGAAAGACGCTTCATTTATTTCTCGCTGGTGTAGAATTGTAAATTGTCGTAAGGGTCGGTGTTCTTAAATTTCGCTGTTATCTCAAACATTTGAAGTTATAAACCTTTATTAACAAACGAGAATGAGTGATATATTGAATTTTAAATGAAAATTCAATATTGTATGAGAGAGAAGTTAATAAAAAGCCTTTATCGTTCGCGGGTCGTATATCTTATACTAATTTTTCTTTATGTTGTAAGATAAATTTTATAAATAACTCTTGAGCGTCTTGTTGTTGTCGGCTTGAAGAATACTTATTAAACATTCCCCTATATACCGCGTCTATATCGTGGCGTGGTTGTGGATTTCTGTATTTTTTAATGGTTCGCCTCGTGGTTTTGCTTGCTTTTCCTTTCGGCATTCTGTTATATATGAAAGAGTTTTTTTAATATGTTGTGTGTTGTTCTCTGTTGGCGTCGGTAAGCAAAAGTTAAGCAGTGATAAGTAAAAGTTAAACGGGTGCTAGGTGTCGGTAAGCAAAAGTTAAGCAAGGGATAAGCAAAAGTTAAACAAGGTATAAGCAAAAGTTAAACGGGTGCTAGGTGTCAGTAAGCAAAAGTTAAACAAGGGATAAGCAAAAGTTAAACAAGGTATAAGCAAAAGTTAAACAAGGGATAAGCAAAAGATAAACGGGGTGCTAGGTGTCAGTAAGCAAAAGATAAACGGGTGCTAGGTGTCGGCGGGTATTATTAAGTGTCTAAACGGATTTAAATACGCAGTCCGTATAACAACCAACAAGAAACCATATTCTCCCTTTAAACCTCATCTCCCTTACTGAAATCAATAGCAAGCCTCAAAACATTAAAAACACTCTTACCTCGCGGGGGCTTGGTGACGAAATACATTTTTCCCTCCTTATAAAGAAATCGGACACCAAGCCCCTCCCCAAATCAATACGAAGCCGTATTTTGCCTTAATTCTAACTTTCAAAAAAATTAATCTTTCTTTTTTAATTTATCTTTCTACTCCTCCACCTCTGTCTCTGTCTCTGTCGTCCATCCTATAAGCGGTATATAATCGTTTTTAACCCGCGCGTAATCCTTATTAACTCCGCCGTATAATTTATAGTGTGTTCGTTTGTTATTCGTCGCCTTAATGGTAATATTAAACATCGGCCTTAAAATTCCGTTTATGAATTCCATCATTTGCTTAAAGAATTGTTTGTTATCTGGGTTTAACTTAATTAAGTTTTCTGTCTTTCGCCTGTCTTTCTTCAATGTAATAATTACCCGCTCGGCATCTTTAAATATTCCGCCTTGTACCCGCTTCAGCCCCGCGTATATCTCCGTTCTCGTTCTGGGTTCATTGTCGTGAAATGTTTCAAATTTCATCTCTTTCAATATCTCGCACATTAGGCTTAAAGAATTATGTTTATATTCGTTTTTAGTCATATCAAATATTAATTTTTCATCGGTCGCCTCGTTTTTTGTCGCGTCCTTTAATTGTCGCTCAGTTAAATTAAACTCGTTCTGCTTAATCCTCTCTAAGCCTTCACCAAAGCCCGCCCATTTGCTCACATACGCGCTTACTTCGGGCACGTATTCAATATTGTAAAAGGGGCATGTATTTTTAAACCCGTTCTTAATTCGCTGGTCTGTGTATGTCTTCCACCATTCCGCATGTTTTGGTGGTTCAGTTAGTTTATATAATTTTAATGTGTTGTGTTTTTGAAGTTTAACCACATCTTCGCGGGTTGTCTTGTCGGGGTGTCTTTCCATCTTTTTACGTAGTTTTGTTGCTTCATCTTCCGTTATCAATACGGCTTCAAATAGTTCAACCGCGTAATTTTCATCTACTTCAACTGAAACCGCTTTAAACTCTGCTTTAATGTCTTCTGTGTCGTCGGCGGGTATCTGTTCCGCATTCCATCCATGACACAGCGCCCACTTAATAAAGTTCTCCGTATATCGGTTTTTGTCTTTGTTTGCTTCCGCCTCTAATTCGGCTATTAATCGCGGGTAAGGGTGATTTTTATAAGTCGGTAGGCCTGTTAAATAGTCGAGTTCAGTGTCGAATACTTTGTCGGCCATTCCATTAAGGATATTTTCGGGTGCTGTGCTCATACTCTTCAATATGTCGGCGGGGTCGGTTGGTCTGTTTCCCCCGTGCATTGTGATATTAATGAATATGTCGCGGTCGGTTGGGTATCTTACCCGCCTCAACATCTGGAAGGCGTCTTCGCTTGAATTGCTACCATTTGAAAATATCGCGTAAATGTTGTTAAAATACCCCTCAATATCAAAATTAACCCCGCTCTGGATACAAGGAGATACCACGATTAAATCGTATTTCTGCCACTCCGTCCGTATATCATCTACTGCCCGTTTAACCGCGGGCTCGGTTAATGTTTCCGTTGTTATTAAAAGGCCTTTAACGTTCGGTCTGCTTTTCATTAAAGTTTCGTAAAATTTCTTAATGTCCTTAATGTTCTTATTGCTCGCCAAATAAACCCGTCGCCCCGCTTTTAGGTCATCGCTCGCCCGTTGTAAAATTTGCGCGTCGTTTAAGGCTAACTTGATATTAAACGGCTCATGAAACTTAGAAGCATCATTTATAATAATAATCGTTTTAATATTATCGCCCGTCATTTGTCGCCATTTTCCCATGTGTGTAGCCCGCAGGTTCCCGCTTAAACATATAACTTTTTCGCTCTTCTTCATAAATAGCCGTAATTTAGCATAATTCATATTGGCGCTTTTGTTATTTTTAAAAGTGGTCGCGTTTAGGTGCTTAATGCTCTGGTCGCCTTCGTCCAACACTATAAGCCCGCTGTTTAACTGGTCGCCTATATTGTGCCATTTTATGTAATGAAGGCTATCCAATTGACATATAACGCGGGGCTCGGTTATATTGTTGTCGTCGCGGTTCAAATAGTTAATAAAATGTAATTCCGCCAAATCCTTAGCCATCTGTGTAGATAACATCCGCCTCGGGGTGATAATTAAAATACGGCCGTCGGGGTCATTCTTAATATGGTCTTTAATCGCTTCAATTAACGCGACACTTTTGCCCGTTCCCAAGTTTGAGCGGATACCTAAAAGGAGACGTTCGCCCGTCGTGTGCCCTGTTTCTAAATCCCGAGTAATCTCCGGCATGTTCATATAATGCCGTGCCTCATCGCTATCATTTAGCCATTTTTTATATGTGGCAATCGTCGCGGTCGCCATTTTTTCAAACTGCTTTTTAATGTTTGCTAAGTGTCGCCTCGGGTTTTTGAGTAGTTTCTCCAATAATTCGGCCTGCCTGTCGTATTTCGTCTGTTTAAATAACGGCCTTAATTTATCAACCGCGGGCGGTCTCGCACACCCTAAAAACCGCGTCTTATCGGGGTTAATAAGCACATAATACGAATTGTCTTTATCGTGTGTTCGGTTATGAAATCCACACCACAACGGCGCCAAACGTTTAAAATATACGAATGTTCGGCCGTCCTCCGTTGTCTTCACGCTCATGACATCCCCGCACACTCTCGCCACGTCGGGGGCGTATTCTTGAAGGGCTTCAACCGCCTCTTTAACCGCTCGGTCGTCGCGTTCTGCTTCGGCCATTGCTTTCGTCTTATGGATAATCTCATATTCGCCTATGTGAGATATTAAACACTCGTGAAAGTTTTCGCGGGTCAATTCCTTATCAATTCGCTTGAATGGTCGGGTTTCCCCGTCTTTGCTACATAGTGGTAGCCTAAACAATTGACGGCTATTATGTGCTTTATAAACGCTCATATCGGCGCCGTTTATAAGTTCGGCCTTGTTTTTAACTTCTAGCCCGTCCGCGTAAATTCGGCCGTTGATTTCTACCATATGAAACGATAAGCGCCACACGCGCCCGTGTTTTCCGCTCGCATCCTTAACCGCTATGTCTTCGGCCTTACATCCCGCCACCGCTTGAAACTCCTTTTTAAGGTCGCGCAAGATATCGGCGCGGGCTTCTAGCATTTTATATTTTGCTTTAAAGTCCCTTTCATAGTCAATATAGAATTTTACGCCACCGCCTAAGCCTTCGTAAGCGGTCGGGTTCGTTTGTGCTTCTAAATAGTCATAAAGCGCCTCCGCGGTGTATTCCTTGAAATCGTCAGTGGTGGTAATTACGTTTTTATAAACGCGCACTTTCTCGCGTGTGTGAGTGGTAATATTTAATTTTACGTTAGGGTTTTTATCTTCGCTATCATATACCCCTCGGTCTGCCTCATACCCGCTCATTTTTTTTTGCCAATCTCAAATATTTGAGATACTTTATACCCCCGCAAAAATAATTATTTTGAAAAATAAATAATTATTATAAAGCATATATCCTTAACCCTTTAAATTAAAATACGGCTCATATTTATCATTAAAGAAGAATAATTAATTAATTTTCATTTAAAATTTATATACCCCTTATAATATAGAGAATGACAACGGCAGACGTAGAAAGCAACGGCATCACCAATTCAGAGCGTCGCGGAGACGGCGAGATAATGATTAAACGCCCCCGCGGTCGTCCCGTTGGTAGCCTCAAAGAAGACAGGGCAACACCGCCAGCGCCGAAGAAAGAAATTATAAACGGGCAAACTTATTATTTCTCATATCTCAAACACAAGACAAAGGAAGGCAAAACACGATACTATAAAATTAAGAAAGCATACACGCCCGCAACAGAGAGAAAACGGCGGGCGGTTTATGGCAACCCAAATTACGCACAAAAAAAGAAGCAAAAGACGCACGCCATCAAAACGGCATTAAATGAAAATATGGACAAACTAACGTTAAACGAATTAGACACACTAGCCCGCATTTTCACAGAGTGTGATATATCGGCAGTAAAAAACAACATAATAAGATTACATAAGGAAGACTTGGCGCCCTCTATAAATACGGCAATAACGGCATGAAACCGCCAGCAATAAATCTCCGACGTGTCGGAGATAGGGCGTAATTTATAATAAAAAGGGCTTCCGCCGATATCTGGCGGGGGTTTTGCTTTTTTATATAGAGAAGGCAAAAAAATGGACATCTACATTAAATTACCCTCAGTAATACAAGATATTGTTAAAGAATACCACGAAGAAACCTGCTTATATTTGTTATCAATTCGCGCCGGTGCTATCTTTAGTGAAATTCAACACGCGGGGCAT
Organism: Paulinella micropora; assembly: GCA_019918135.1. NCBI lineage: Eukaryota > Cercozoa > Imbricatea > Euglyphida > Paulinellidae > Paulinella > Paulinella micropora. The sequence goes on from WBZZ01005067.1 coordinate 14,714, forward strand.
ATCTTAAGTTGTAATTATGGCTTACGCTGTAAACATTACAAAAGCAACGAAAAAATATATTCAGCATTTCATGCGCAGACGCTTACATATATAATAATTTCAAGAATAAGCCCTTTTTCGTATTAAATGAAATGAAAAACATAAACCCCGATAATATCTTTTATTGCTTTAAGTCTTGTTTATGTGAATACAGACGAAAAGGAAAATTAAAGCATTCTTTAAGCAATCGTGAGAAAAAAGAAATGTTGACCATCTACGCAAAACTAAAGAGCGCTTTGATAGAATTTAATATATATGAGCCATCAAGACAAAATATAAATTTCATAAGCGGGCATGTTTCCCACTATTGAAGCGTTTTTAAATAATTTTTAATTTTGAAGTAATCAAAATTAAATGATTTTTAATCCATACCGCAACCACGAAAAAAACATTTAAGTTTAACATCTCGCCTTATCTCGGTGTAAAACGTCCCGCTTTTAGTTTTGGCCGTTCTTAATATTTTTATGGGCTGGCCGTCCGCGTCGTCCGCGTCGTCGTCTCGCATTAATTGCTTATAATTGAAAAAGTCTTCGGCTGTGTATTTAATGTATTTTTTAAGGGCTAATTTGTATATAAGAGGCGTTAAATTATCGGGTATTTTTTCAACCACTCCGTAAAGGGTGTTTTCGTCGTGTTGTCGCGATATTAACAATATGTTTTTTATTGTTAATTTAAACTCTTTAAAGACCTGTTTTTTTTCGTTTCATATCTTCCACGGGTTCCCGCCTTCTCGTATGTCGTGAAACATTTTAAATATAATTTTGATGTCGGTTTCGCTTCCATAGTGGCCGTCCGCGGTTGTTATCTGGTAAGCATAACCCCGCCGACGTGTCGCATTTTTACCACATTGAAAGCATTTTTTACCATAGCCCGCATAAACCAAAACTAAATTAAACATCACCATTTAAGCCCACATTGTTTTGGACTTCCAAAACAATATCTTTCGAAATAGACATTTAATTCGTTATCGTTTCGTATTCTGTGGCGTCGGTTATAATATTATTAATTCGGGCTTGAATATATAATTCTAATGTGTCCAAATATACCAATAAGCGGGGGTCGTCTTCTGTGTCTATGGTTTCAATAATTTTATTAAATTTATCACTTATGGTCTGCTGTGGTATAGACGACATACCCCTCTATATAGAGTATTCTATATATACTATCTATATAAAATATATACATAAATTTAATCACCTTTTAATTTTGACTACTTCAAAATTAAATGCCGTCTTCATCCGTTAATGGGGGCTCTGGGCTCTTTACCTGTCTTAAATTAAGCGGTAATCTCCGACATGTCGGAGATAGTTCTACGGGCTCATTTTCTCCGATAAATGTTATTGTATCACCTCGTACAACACGGCGGGGTGGTGTGGGTTTAATATCTAAAGCCTCGCAAAATTCGCCGACTAATTCAAACAATTTATTATTAAACGCCTTTGTCAGTAGTCCGTCCGCCCCTTGTCTTTTAGCCTCCATTAAGCATGCTCTATAACGACTGAATAATATTTCAATTTCGTTCTCTGTCATGTCGCTCATGCTGTTCAAGTAATCTATTTTTTCACATGCATGGCTTATCTGGCTCTTTTTACTCTTTGCGCACTCTTTACACACATTACCGCCTTTTTTAAGTTTGCTCTTGTGCTTGTCCCTCCCGCACTTTAGACAACTCTTTAAAATAATGGCTTCAATGTTATCTCCGACGTGTCGGAGATTACCCGACATATTATATACGATACGATATAAACTTTAATAAACTTTTAATAAACATATTAATATATGATGCCTGCCGTTTTGCCCCTCTGTTCGCGGTGTAAAAAGGATATAACGCGCCCCGTGTTAGGTGTTGGCGGTTTGCCCTTAAAGTCTTGTTTGAAATGTTATATTTACATGAAGGACATAAACAAAAGAAAACGCAAAGAATACAACAAAAAAGCATATCAAAAAAGAAAAACGAAGAAAGGCGAAACCAAAGCCCCAAGTATCACGACAATCTCCGACGCGTCGGAGATAACGACGAAACCGAAACCCCCGAGTATCGCGAAGAAACCAAAGCCCCCAAGTATCACGAAGACAGAGAAGCGAAGACGGGGCGATTAATAAAAAAATCATTTACTTTAAACGATAAAAAATTTACCCTCATTGATACTGAGAAACTCCCGCGCGTTGAAAAAAATAAAACTCATTCTGTTTTAATGGCCTCTGATAGGCTTTTAATCATGAAAATCTATAATTTATATAAAGCGGTTAAGAGATTATACGACGAAGACAGCCCGCCCGCCCTTGCCTCACCTGCCTTGGTTTTGCTACGTGATTATTTAGAAGAAGCAACAACCGCACACGAAAACGGCACCCCGTGGGCTATGAATAACTATAAAGAAATTAAAGCATTTATGAAGGAGATTGAAGAATTTTTACTCGTAATACTATAATATAATGCTGGATCTTGTTGTTCTTGTCGTCTTGTGTTGTGTGTTGGCGGTTTCTTTAAATATTTGGGGTAAATAAGCCAGGTTCTACCTCGTCCATATATGGCGGGTCTGGTTCGCCCTCTATAATGGCCTGTTTGCCTTCGCTTCGCTCTTCGCCTTCGTTGTCTTCACCTTCGTTGTCTTCGTCTTGTTCTTCTTCGCTATCTCCGACATGTCGGAGATTGTCTTGTTCTTCTTCGTCTCGTTCTTCGCTTTCTTCGCTTTTGTTGCCTTCGCTTTCTTCGTCTTCGTCGCTTTCTTCGTTATCTCCGACATGTCGGAGATTGTCTTCTTCTTTGTCGCTGTGTATTATCTCCGACGGGTTGGAGATACGGGGCGCTGGTTGTTTTTCTTTCATTTTTTGATTTAATAACGCCTTATATTTGCTTTTTAGTTCCCTGTTGTTTTCCCGTAATTGGTTTATGCTTTGCTGTGCCTGTTTTAATTCCCCCGTCGTTCGCCTGTGTTCCTTTTGTTCCGCGGTTAAAAGGGCTTTTGCCGTTCTCAAATCCTTTATTTGTTGTTTGTTTGCTTCATATCCCTCTATAAGTTGTTTATAGTAATCCGCCCTTAATAGTTCCATTTTTTCACCGCTTTCGCCGTGTATAGAAAATAAAGGCTCATTTTTCCCTTTATATTTTTCATAACTTTTGAAGCCCTTTTCAATGACGTCGTATTTATAGCGCCTTTTCACTCTATAAACGAATTTTTTGAATTCTGTTATAATCGCGCTTAATTTCTCGTTTGTCCTCAGTTTGCTGTCTGCGGTCTTGGGCTCGTACACTTTTAAGAGTTTGAATATATAGCCGTCGTCGTCGTCGTCGTCGTCGCTGTCGTGCGTGCCGATTAAGCACTTAAAGCACCTGTCCCCGATTTCGTCCGCTGTTGCTTCATACTTATCAATATGTTTTTTAATTAAGCGAAGGCAACAAAAGCGAAGAAAGCGAAGAACGAGATGAAGAAGAACAAGACAATCTCCGACATGTCGGAGATAGCGAAGAAGAACAAGACGAAGACAACGAAGGCGAAGACAACGAAGGCGAAGAGCGAAGCGAAGGCAAACAGGCCATTATAGAGGGCGAACCAGACCCGCCATATATGGACGAGGTAGAACCTGGCTTATTTACCCCAAATATTTAAAGAAACCGCCAACACACAACACAAGACGACAAGAACAACAAGAGCCAGCATTATATTATAGTATTACGAGTAAAAATTCTTCAATCTCCTTCATAAATGCTTTAATTTCTTTATAGTTATTCATAGCCCACGGGGTGCCGTTTTCGTGTGCGGTTGTTGCTTCTTCTAAATAATCACGTAGCAAAACCAAGGCAGGTGAGGCAAGGGCGGGCGGGCTGTCTTCGTCGTATAATCTCTTAACCGCTTTATATAAATTATAGATTTTCATGATTAAAAGCCTATCAGAGGCCATTAAAACAGAATGAGTTTTATTTTTTTCAACGCGCGGGAGTTTCTCAGTATCAATGAGGGTAAATTTTTTATCGTTTAAAGTAAATGATTTTTTTATTAATCGCCCCGTCTTCGCTTCTCTGTCTTCGTGATACTTGGGGGCTTTGGTTTCTTCGCGATACTCGGGGGTTTCGGTTTCGTCGTTATCTCCGACGCGTCGGAGATTGTCGTGATACTTGGGGGCTTTGGTTTCGCCTTTCTTCGTTTTTCTTTTTTGATATGCTTTTTTGTTGTATTCTTTGCGTTTTCTTTTGTTTATGTCCTTCATGTAAATATAACATTTCAAACAAGACTTTAAGGGCAAACCGCCAACACCTAACACGGGGCGCGTTATATCCTTTTTACACCGCGAACAGAGGGGCAAAACGGCAGGCATCATATATTAATATGTTTATTAAAAGTTTATTAAAGTTTATATCGTATCGTATATAATATGTCGGGTAATCTCCGACACGTCGGAGATAACATTGAAGCCATTATTTTAAAGAGTTGTCTAAAGTGCGGGAGGGACAAGCACAAGAGCAAACTTAAAAAAGGCGGTAATGTGTGTAAAGAGTGCGCAAAGAGTAAAAAGAGCCAGATAAGCCATGCATGTGAAAAAATAGATTACTTGAACAGCATGAGCGACATGACAGAGAACGAAATTGAAATATTATTCAGTCGTTATAGAGCATGCTTAATGGAGGCTAAAAGACAAGGGGCGGACGGACTACTGACAAAGGCGTTTAATAATAAATTGTTTGAATTAGTCGGCGAATTTTGCGAGGCTTTAGATATTAAACCCACACCACCCCGCCGTGTTGTACGAGGTGATACAATAACATTTATCGGAGAAAATGAGCCCGTAGAACTATCTCCGACATGTCGGAGATTACCGCTTAATTTAAGACAGGTAAAGAGCCCAGAGCCCCCATTAACGGATGAAGACGGCATTTAATTTTGAAGTAGTCAAAATTAAAAGGTGATTAAATTTATGTATATATTTTATATAGATAGTATATATAGAATACTCTATATAGAGGGGTATGTCGTCTATACCACAGCAGACCATAAGTGATAAATTTAATAAAATTATTGAAACCATAGACACAGAAGACGACCCCCGCTTATTGGTATATTTGGACACATTAGAATTATATATTCAAGCCCGAATTAATAATATTATAACCGACGCCACAGAATACGAAACGATAACGAATTAAATGTCTATTTCGAAAGATATTGTTTTGGAAGTCCAAAACAATGTGGGCTTAAATGGTGATGTTTAATTTAGTTTTGGTTTATGCGGGCTATGGTAAAAAATGCTTTCAATGTGGTAAAAATGCGACACGTCGGCGGGGTTATGCTTACCAGATAACAACCGCGGACGGCCACTATGGAAGCGAAACCGACATCAAAATTATATTTAAAATGTTTCACGACATACGAGAAGGCGGGAACCCGTGGAAGATATGGAACGAAAAAAAACAGGTCTTTAAAGAGTTTAAATTAACAATAAAAAACATATTGTTAATATCGCGACAACACGACGAAAACACCCTTTACGGAGTGGTTGAAAAAATACCCGATAATTTAACGCCTCTTATATACAAATTAGCCCTTAAAAAATACATTAAATACACAGCCGAAGACTTTTTCAATTATAAGCAATTAATGCGAGACGACGACGCGGACGACGCGGACGGCCAGCCCATAAAAATATTAAGAACGGCCAAAACTAAAAGCGGGACGTTTTACACCGAGATAAGGCGAGATGTTAAACTTAAATGTTTTTTTCGTGGTTGCGGTATGGATTAAAATCATTTAATTTTGATTACTTCAAAATTAAAAATTATTTAAAAACGCTTCAATAGTGGAAACATGCCCGCTTATGAAATTTATATTTTGTCTTGATGGCTCATATATATTAAATTCTATCAAAGCGCTCTTTAGTTTTGCGTAGATGGTCAACATTTCTTTTTTCTCACGATTGCTTAAAGAATGCTTTAATTTTCCTTTTCGTCTGTATTCACATAAACAAGACTTAAAGCAATAAAAGATATTATCGGGGTTTATGTTTTTCATTTCATTTAATACGAAAAAGGGCTTATTCTTGAAATTATTATATATGTAAGCGTCTGCGCATGAAATGCTGAATATATTTTTTCGTTGCTTTTGTAATGTTTACAGCGTAAGCCATAATTACAACTTAAGATATGCCCCGCGTGTTGAATTTCACTAAAGATAGCACCGGCGCGAATTGATAACAAATATAAGCAGGTTTCTTCGTGGTATTCTTTAACAATATCTTGTATTACTGAGGGTAATTTAATGTAGATGTCCATTTTTTTGCCTTCTCTATATAAAAAAGCAAAACCCCCGCCAGATATCGGCGGAAGCCCTTTTTATTATAAATTACGCCCTATCTCCGACACGTCGGAGATTTATTGCTGGCGGTTTCATGCCGTTATTGCCGTATTTATAGAGGGCGCCAAGTCTTCCTTATGTAATCTTATTATGTTGTTTTTTACTGCCGATATATCACACTCTGTGAAAATGCGGGCTAGTGTGTCTAATTCGTTTAACGTTAGTTTGTCCATATTTTCATTTAATGCCGTTTTGATGGCGTGCGTCTTTTGCTTCTTTTTTTGTGCGTAATTTGGGTTGCCATAAACCGCCCGCCGTTTTCTCTCTGTTGCGGGCGTGTATGCTTTCTTAATTTTATAGTATCGTGTTTTGCCTTCCTTTGTCTTGTGTTTGAGATATGAGAAATAATAAGTTTGCCCGTTTATAATTTCTTTCTTCGGCGCTGGCGGTGTTGCCCTGTCTTCTTTGAGGCTACCAACGGGACGACCGCGGGGGCGTTTAATCATTATCTCGCCGTCTCCGCGACGCTCTGAATTGGTGATGCCGTTGCTTTCTACGTCTGCCGTTGTCATTCTCTATATTATAAGGGGTATATAAATTTTAAATGAAAATTAATTAATTATTCTTCTTTAATGATAAATATGAGCCGTATTTTAATTTAAAGGGTTAAGGATATATGCTTTATAATAATTATTTATTTTTCAAAATAATTATTTTTGCGGGGTATAAAGTATCTCAAATATTTGAGATTGGCAAAAAAAAATGAGCGGGTATGAGGCAGACCGAGGGGTATATGATAGCGAAGATAAAAACCCTAACGTAAAATTAAATATTACCACTCACACACGCGAGAAAGTGCGCGTTTATAAAAACGTAATTACCACCACGGACGATTTCAAGGAATACACCGCGGAGGCGCTTTATGACTATTTAGAAGCACAAACGAACCCGACCGCTTACGAAGGCTTAGGCGGTGGCGTAAAATTCTATATTGACTATGAAAGGGACTTTAAAGCAAAATATAAAATGCTAGAAGCCCGCGCCGATATCTTGCGCGACCTTAAAAAGGAGTTTCAAGCGGTGGCGGGATGTAAGGCCGAAGACATAGCGGTTAAGGATGCGAGCGGAAAACACGGGCGCGTGTGGCGCTTATCGTTTCATATGGTAGAAATCAACGGCCGAATTTACGCGGACGGGCTAGAAGTTAAAAACAAGGCCGAACTTATAAACGGCGCCGATATGAGCGTTTATAAAGCACATAATAGCCGTCAATTGTTTAGGCTACCACTATGTAGCAAAGACGGGGAAACCCGACCATTCAAGCGAATTGATAAGGAATTGACCCGCGAAAACTTTCACGAGTGTTTAATATCTCACATAGGCGAATATGAGATTATCCATAAGACGAAAGCAATGGCCGAAGCAGAACGCGACGACCGAGCGGTTAAAGAGGCGGTTGAAGCCCTTCAAGAATACGCCCCCGACGTGGCGAGAGTGTGCGGGGATGTCATGAGCGTGAAGACAACGGAGGACGGCCGAACATTCGTATATTTTAAACGTTTGGCGCCGTTGTGGTGTGGATTTCATAACCGAACACACGATAAAGACAATTCGTATTATGTGCTTATTAACCCCGATAAGACGCGGTTTTTAGGGTGTGCGAGACCGCCCGCGGTTGATAAATTAAGGCCGTTATTTAAACAGACGAAATACGACAGGCAGGCCGAATTATTGGAGAAACTACTCAAAAACCCGAGGCGACACTTAGCAAACATTAAAAAGCAGTTTGAAAAAATGGCGACCGCGACGATTGCCACATATAAAAAATGGCTAAATGATAGCGATGAGGCACGGCATTATATGAACATGCCGGAGATTACTCGGGATTTAGAAACAGGGCACACGACGGGCGAACGTCTCCTTTTAGGTATCCGCTCAAACTTGGGAACGGGCAAAAGTGTCGCGTTAATTGAAGCGATTAAAGACCATATTAAGAATGACCCCGACGGCCGTATTTTAATTATCACCCCGAGGCGGATGTTATCTACACAGATGGCTAAGGATTTGGCGGAATTACATTTTATTAACTATTTGAACCGCGACGACAACAATATAACCGAGCCCCGCGTTATATGTCAATTGGATAGCCTTCATTACATAAAATGGCACAATATAGGCGACCAGTTAAACAGCGGGCTTATAGTGTTGGACGAAGGCGACCAGAGCATTAAGCACCTAAACGCGACCACTTTTAAAAATAACAAAAGCGCCAATATGAATTATGCTAAATTACGGCTATTTATGAAGAAGAGCGAAAAAGTTATATGTTTAAGCGGGAACCTGCGGGCTACACACATGGGAAAATGGCGACAAATGACGGGCGATAATATTAAAACGATTATTATTATAAATGATGCTTCTAAGTTTCATGAGCCGTTTAATATCAAGTTAGCCTTAAACGACGCGCAAATTTTACAACGGGCGAGCGATGACCTAAAAGCGGGGCGACGGGTTTATTTGGCGAGCAATAAGAACATTAAGGACATTAAGAAATTTTACGAAACTTTAATGAAAAGCAGACCGAACGTTAAAGGCCTTTTAATAACAACGGAAACATTAACCGAGCCCGCGGTTAAACGGGCAGTAGATGATATACGGACGGAGTGGCAGAAATACGATTTAATCGTGGTATCTCCTTGTATCCAGAGCGGGGTTAATTTTGATATTGAGGGGTATTTTAACAACATTTACGCGATATTTTCAAATGGTAGCAATTCAAGCGAAGACGCCTTCCAGATGTTGAGGCGGGTAAGATACCCAACCGACCGCGACATATTCATTAATATCACAATGCACGGGGGAAACAGACCAACCGACCCCGCCGACATATTGAAGAGTATGAGCACAGCAACCGAAAATATCCTTAATGGAATGGCCGACAAAGTATTCGACACTGAACTCGACTATTTAACAGGCCTACCGACTTATAAAAATCACCCTTACCCGCGATTAATAGCCGAATTAGAGGCGGAAGCAAACAAAGACAAAAACCGATATACGGAGAACTTTATTAAGTGGGCGCTGTGTCATGGATGGAATGCGGAACAGATACCCGCCGACGACACAGAAGACATTAAAGCAGAGTTTAAAGCGGTTTCAGTTGAAGTAGATGAAAATTACGCGGTTGAACTATTTGAAGCCGTATTGATAACGGAAGATGAAGCAACAAAACTACGTAAAAAGATGGAAAGACACCCCGACAAGACAACCCGCGAAGATGTGGTTAAACTTCAAAAACACAACACATTAAAATTATATAAACTAACTGAACCACCAAAACATGCGGAATGGTGGAAGACATACACAGACCAGCGAATTAAGAACGGGTTTAAAAATACATGCCCCTTTTACAATATTGAATACGTGCCCGAAGTAAGCGCGTATGTGAGCAAATGGGCGGGCTTTGGTGAAGGCTTAGAGAGGATTAAGCAGAACGAGTTTAATTTAACTGAGCGACAATTAAAGGACGCGACAAAAAACGAGGCGACCGATGAAAAATTAATATTTGATATGACTAAAAACGAATATAAACATAATTCTTTAAGCCTAATGTGCGAGATATTGAAAGAGATGAAATTTGAAACATTTCACGACAATGAACCCAGAACGAGAACGGAGATATACGCGGGGCTGAAGCGGGTACAAGGCGGAATATTTAAAGATGCCGAGCGGGTAATTATTACATTGAAGAAAGACAGGCGAAAGACAGAAAACTTAATTAAGTTAAACCCAGATAACAAACAATTCTTTAAGCAAATGATGGAATTCATAAACGGAATTTTAAGGCCGATGTTTAATATTACCATTAAGGCGACGAATAACAAACGAACACACTATAAATTATACGGCGGAGTTAATAAGGATTACGCGCGGGTTAAAAACGATTATATACCGCTTATAGGATGGACGACAGAGACAGAGACAGAGGTGGAGGAGTAGAAAGATAAATTAAAAAAGAAAGATTAATTTTTTTGAAAGTTAGAATTAAGGCAAAATACGGCTTCGTATTGATTTGGGGAGGGGCTTGGTGTCCGATTTCTTTATAAGGAGGGAAAAATGTATTTCGTCACCAAGCCCCCGCGAGGTAAGAGTGTTTTTAATGTTTTGAGGCTTGCTATTGATTTCAGTAAGGGAGATGAGGTTTAAAGGGAGAATATGGTTTCTTGTTGGTTGTTATACGGACTGCGTATTTAAATCCGTTTAGACACTTAATAATACCCGCCGACACCTAGCACCCGTTTATCTTTTGCTTACTGACACCTAGCACCCCGTTTATCTTTTGCTTATCCCTTGTTTAACTTTTGCTTATACCTTGTTTAACTTTTGCTTATCCCTTGTTTAACTTTTGCTTACTGACACCTAGCACCCGTTTAACTTTTGCTTATACCTTGTTTAACTTTTGCTTATCCCTTGCTTAACTTTTGCTTACCGACACCTAGCACCCGTTTAACTTTTACTTATCACTGCTTAACTTTTGCTTACCGACGCCAACAGAGAACAACACACAACATATTAAAAAAACTCTTTCATATATAACAGAATGCCGAAAGGAAAAGCAAGCAAAACCACGAGGCGAACCATTAAAAAATACAGAAATCCACAACCACGCCACGATATAGACGCGGTATATAGGGGAATGTTTAATAAGTATTCTTCAAGCCGACAACAACAAGACGCTCAAGAGTTATTTATAAAATTTATCTTACAACATAAAGAAAAATTAGTATAAGATATACGACCCGCGAACGATAAAGGCTTTTTATTAACTTCTCTCTCATACAATATTGAATTTTCATTTAAAATTCAATATATCACTCATTCTCGTTTGTTAATAAAGGTTTATAACTTCAAATGTTTGAGATAACAGCGAAATTTAAGAACACCGACCCTTACGACAATTTACAATTCTACACCAGCGAGAAATAAATGAAGCGTCTTTCAACGCTTTAACTAAATTACGTGATAGACTAAAAGAGAAATACCCTCACAACAAGCACCAACCCGCCACACTCACCACCTACGGGTTAATTTATATAAAAACCGCCCCTTTATCTGGCTTCAAACCGCTTCAAGATGTGGTATATAAATTTAGCATTGAAACGCATGAAGGAACCAAAAAGAACGGCGAGACCTTTATCATTCTCAAAATAGCGGGCACCCCTGCTATAGTTGCGCGAAACGAAACAAAAATTAATTTATTTGATTAAGTTAATAAAGTTGATTTATTTATAAAACAACTTACATTTATAAAACAACTTACATTTATAAAACAACTTACATATATAATGTCAAAGTGTCCCGTATGCGATGCCGTCCTTAAATCTAAAAATGCTTTAGTAATACACACCGCCCGCACGCATACCACACACGACACTTTAACATTTAGAAAAAGGCTCAACGACTACTTAAACGAAATTATAACCACCCCAGCAACCCCACAGGAAACATTACAAAATATTTCTCAAATTAACAATTACTTAACAGCAACACACCCCGACACATACGCCCAATTAATTAAGGTAAAAGATAATTTAAAGCAACTACCGAACACAACAGAAAAATATAAAGTTATGTATGAAGAATACGAGCGCGTTTTATATGCTTACATGGACAACATAAAACCGACCATTGACGAAATCATAACCTCTTTAATTTTGAAGTAGTCAAAATTAAAATGCCACCACAGCGACAAAATAAAATAATTTCGTTTGCCCTTTTACCGCGCCACCAATTTTTTTACTTTTTTGCTCCCGTCGCCTTTTGCTCCCGAGCAAAAAGACAAAAATTATGTTTTAAGCACAACAATATAAAACAACATATAACAATATGACAACCAGAAAGCCAAAAGCAATCACTATCAATTACAATAAGGCGAAGCTATACAGCCTCAGGTCGCCACACACTGAGAAAATTTATATCGGGGCTACTACTCAGACATTATCTCAACGAATGACACAGCACAGAAGCGACTTTAAACAATGGACAGACGGGAAATGTAATTATGTATCTTCTTTTGAAATTCTGAAATCGGGTAATGCTTACATTAAATTACTCCGAGAGTGTCCGTGCGAGAATAAAGAGCAATTAGCAAAAGCAGAAGGCGAAGCAATCCGCGACACTGCTAATTGTTGTAATAAGATAATAGCGGGTAGAACAACAAAAGAATATCGTGAAAACAATAAAGAAGCAATTAAACAACAACGAAAGCAACATTATGAGGATAATAAAGAAAGATTACAGCAACGGAAAAAGCAATATCGTGAAGCAAACAAAGATAGAATAAAGCAATATCGTGAAGCAAACAAAGATAAAATAAAGCAATATCGTGAAGCAAACAAAGATAAAATAAAGGAATATTATGAAGCAAACAAAGGAGCGATATGCCAACATAAAAAAGAATATTATGAAGCAAACAAAGATAAAATTAACCAAAGACAGCGAGAATTAAGACAACAAAAAAAAACAACAATCTAACATCACTATTTCTCCGCCTTCTGTTTAATCCTCTCACTTTTTCTTATTGGTCTGCTTACCCCATTATTATCAACTAACTTATAGCCAGATTTCTTTTTTTCCGTCGTGGTTTCCTCTGTCGTGGTTTCCTCGGTTTGCTTTGCTTCAGTTTGTTTCTTCTGCTTAACAAATCATTCACAATAACAGCACCAACCCCGCTAATTTTCCTTAGTGCCGTATTCGTTATTTTGCCTCCGTGTTCACTCCATATTCGCTCAAGTAATTCATTTTTATCCTTACGGCTTCCTTTCTTGCCTAGTGGTTTATATTTCCTTTTGGTGTCCTCTGTGTTGTCGTGGCCGTCATCTAAATCTTCTGGCTCAACTCCTTTGATATTCAGACATAAATCTATTTTCTTTCGTAGTTCCTCTAACTCTGTTTTTATTCCTTCTGCTTTGATTTCTTCTGGATCCGCAACATTTACCCATGAATACGAAAAACTCGTTAAAAGGTCGCCGTGTCCTAATACATTACTTACCCACGTATTATAGTTTGTTGTTCTCGGGTCTGCGAAATTCGTATATGAAAGGCTCGCGTATAATTTTCTTAACATACTGCTTCTCTGTGTGTAATCAGCAAGCCACGGGAAAACTTTAATTATTCGTTTGTTTAGTTCGTTGTTTTTGTCTTTCGCCAGTTGTCCGTCGTCATTGATTATAACCGCCCCCTTTTTCTTAAAGTGGTTTCTTATTGCTTCAATTTTCTCCATTGTAAATTCAGGAGTAAATAGAATTACAGGCCTCTTCTGTCCAGTTCTTTTTTTGCCCCTCTCTTTTCTTTGCTAAGTTGTTAATTTTTAGCCAACTCGGTTTATCAGGTATTAATTCATAAGTATTTTTCGCGAATATCTCAACTGGACGGGCTCCCGTTGCTATCATTAGGGCTAAGAGTTTTAAATATGGGTCGTCGCTTAAAATCATCTCGTTCATTTTCGCCATTACCTCCCGTACGTCAATCTGTATTTTTTGCTCGTTTTTTGCTTTGACATCCTTTTTATACCCCTCAACAATTTTTATTCGTTCATCTTCATTGATATTGAAATATTTATCTAATTTAGACATGGACAATTCACCGCTCTCTCTCTCTCTCTCTCTCTTTCTTTGTGATTTTTTTCTGTTGCTAACTTCAGCCCGTTCCGCTCCAGTCCCAGTAACTATATACTATGCTCAATCATGTGTTGATAGTATAGTCTTCAGTGCCCAGCTCATTTGTTGCAGCGATCGGACACTTAATGATTTCCCCATTTTGTTCGATCTAGATACAATTCTCTTTTGCACGTGGCCGCTTCAAAACCACGGGCATAAGTGTATTGTAACTCGAATATCATTCTTTAACTCCAGATAAAATATTATTTTTTTACCCGTAATCATTCTTAAATCATTACGAGTACAAATCATAATATTCACATAATATTCATATACTATTACCTGTGTTACAACAGTATTACTTTCTTTTGATTGTTATATCGTTACCATTCAGATGCTAATGATTTCCGTTATATGTGATAGCTTCCCCTTAAGTTTTTATTACGACGCAACTTGCTAATCGACCAAAACATATACTTGTTTTACCTCTGCGCATGCGTCGAATCACATATTCCTCACCAGATATATCGTCCGGGGGGAGTGTTATTCCATAGATTTCAAATATAATTATCTGGAATATATTTAGAATATTAATCCGTAACCGGTATTATATTCACAGATGAGGACAACATATCAGGTGTTTACACGGAAAGTCCTTTAACAGCCAAACATACCGTTATTTACGGACTCAGTTGGCAATTGCCAATATAGTTGGCAATTACCAATATCATTTATATCAGTGTCACTTTATTAGTTTCTCCACTAGTATTGTCTCTGACCCATAGTTGTTTCGACATTTACGATGCAGTGGAAACACGTGTTTATAAAGGTACAAACTGTTCAGAGCGCGCACTATCTTACCCGTATTTCCACACAGACTTCAGCTAGGCACGCAGCCAGACAGACACGCTACTATCAGTTTCTTGTGTATTGTTTAATTCTCATTAAAGTATTTTATCGATTTCTTCAAAGTCATCGTTATGACTAAGTACATGTTTTATTCGGCGTATGCCGTGTCGACAAAGCATTAACATGCAATGCATCTCATTGCGCATTGCATTGCATGGCATGGCATCGCGTGGCGTGGCATGGCTTACGCATGCATACATGTATACATACACACACACGCACACACACACACATACACACACACACACGCACGCACATTATATTTATATATATATATATATAATATTATATATATATATATGTATTTATATATATACACCAGATGGGAGCCAAGTGCCTCCTGTATGAGTGCAATATATATATATATATGATCAATAAAATGGTGTTTTTGTCGTTATTTTGTCTAAATCTTTCTTATTGTGCTCAGTTTGTCGTTTTTTGTAAAACAAAGATATGTTTTTGATATGTTTGAATGTCTGTTTTTGTTGTGTCCTATGTTGTGTTTTTATGTTTCTAATGCTTATTTTATAATATAAAACATAGACCTGTCTATCCAACATAAATGATCACACCCCAAAGGGGGGGGGGGGATTACACAATTAGAAAACCCAAGTCATTTAATTAAAAATGATTTTAGTAAAGGGGGACAAGCCACTTAAAGTTATCTCCGTTAGCCACCATCTTTTTCGTAAAAGCAGAGAGAGAGGGAAAAACAAGAATTTCCTCTCCCTCATCCCCAACCTTGAATGATGCTAGAAAGTAAGTTATCTTTTTTGGGCTCCTCATGGTTGTTTCCATGGGAACCCAAGCAAAAAGATAATTCTCATCTCTTTCATTCGCCCTGCCACGTGGAGAATAATAATTGACGGTATTTATGAAGGCCTCAAAACCATCAACCAAACCGACGCCGACAAACCCAGCAGACACGCGAATAAGTTTCGCGTCTTTCATTTCGGTAGGGGCTTTCTTCTCAACTCGCGCCCAAGGCTTCCAAAAACCTACAACCACATTCATTATCGTAAAAAAAGAAACAATAGAGTTAGGACTTACCACCCCCCGCGAGGTTGATTGCGCCAACTCCCTCTGCTATTTCATTCGGCTCTCCCATTGTCTATTACACACACCAAAAAGCATGTGTAATAGAAATTTCTTTGAATGAGAGTGGGGTTTGAACCCCCTTGGTTTTTAAAAAAACCAATTGACACAAAGTCTTTTTATTCCGAGTTGCTAATAGTATCCGCACTCTCGGTTCTGTAGACTCTATGCATGTTTCTATTGTGTTCACGTTTAATACTACGATTAATACTATCATTTACGTATTCGTTAATACCATCACTTGAGTATTTGTTAAACGAAACATTAAACGATAAATGTTCTTTTTCAATACCAGCGAGAATTCTATTCATGACAATAGCGGAAAGTTAGCCACGATTATCATTTTTCCACTTATAGAAATTATCTCGTTCTTTGTTTATTTTTTTCCAATTTCTTTTTTTTCAAGCGAACAAGTCGGTCTTCTTCTACTTCATTATTTTCAATACTTTGTCGTCGCATCATCTCCTTAATAGCCTCTAGTTTTACTATGTCAGGCTGTTTCTTTTCAACGAGACGAGAAATTTCTTTATCTGCTTTAGAAATTCGTTCTTCGCATACTATTTTATCTTTTTTGAGTCTGTCTATTCCTCTCTTCATTGTTTCAAATATTTCAATCCAGTCATTTTTGGTTTTAAGGCTATCCGAAATTGTATCTTCAGCCATACTTGTTGCGCTTACTACGAAATAATTGGTTGCGCCACTGCGCCAAAACGCTGGCGCACTGGCGCACTGGCGCACTGGCGCAAAGACATATTCACGGAAATAGAATTTCTAGAAGTTCTCTAAAGTCGGATGTGTATTTTTTATTGGTAAAGTCAATTTCAAAGAAATTGACTTATGATGACAAACTTTCGGATGAAGCGCACATAGATGAATGGGGAGGGTGCTCACACTCGGTTTTCCGTGTCGTGGGTTCAATTCCCATTCGTTCAGTTGTGCTATTCATCTGCCTTTTTTTTTTATTTTTTTTGCCCATATCAAATACTTCAAATACCATTTTTTTCAATAAATTGGCAGGATGCGTTCTCATGTCATATTAGTAAGGAAACATTCTGTTGAAAAAATGGTCGCCAGTTCAATTCTGATTGATGGTAATATGGCATGAAAACCATTCTTTTTTGCTTAGCCATAACGTTTTTTTTGATGAATATAAGAGCAGGGGAAGTGAAAATACCTTCTCCCATTGGTGGCCAACCCCAGGGTTGGCCGTGTCCGACCCTATTTTTTAAAGGTTGGACACTTTTTTATCGTTAAATTTCAATATTTATTATATAATTCTTCTTCGTATTACACATTTTTTTTATTGTCCAACCTGTCCGACCTTTTATTAAAAAAAAGTAATTTTTTTCCCTGTCCCTTTTTGTCTAATAGACTTTATAAAGTTTCTAAAAAAAAAGGTTGGAATTGGACACCTCGGACACGATTAATACTAAAACGAATTTCTCTCTCTCGGTTAATGGCACTCTCAGGTGTCCAAGTGGAAACAGAGACGATTTACGCGTGTTTTGACGCGGGGTGGATTTTCTATTTTTGACTTAGAAAAAAAATAGACTTGTCTAATATATACCAGCCGATGTGGAGCGAAGATGACAAGAAGTTTGTTAGGCAGTTAAGAGTTGCTACTACTGAAAATAAAATTTATGAAGTGGTGTCCAACTTCTACGATAGCGAATTAAAACCAAGTATAGCCTTTCATAATGCTATTATATCTTTATTTAGCACGCCAACTAGTGATGAAGAAGTGCTTGAAGCATTAAAAGTAATATATCCAAAATATGCTATCGTGTATCCAAATTTGAATAGTAGAAGGCAAAGACTTTCTGAGGTGAGAAAAAAAGCGATAGAGCCTTACCAAAGTGAAAAAGTATATGAAATGAGCAAACTTGATAAGTATTTTAATCTTAATGAAGACGAGCGAATTGATATTGTTGAGGGATATAAGAAAGATGTCAAAGCCAAAAATGAACAAAAAATACAAATTGATGTCCGTGATGTAATGGCTAAAATGAATGATATGATATTAAGTAATGACCCTTATCTGAAACTGCTTGCTTTGATGATAGCAATTGGAGCAAGGCCTGTGGAAATATTTGACAAAAACACATATGAATTAATACCAGATAAACCGAGTTGGTTGCGAGTGAATAACCTAGCGAAAAAGAGAGAAGGACAAAAAAAGAATTGGACTGAGAGGCCTGTTGTCCTTTTTACTCCCCAGTTTGTAATAGAACAAGTAAATTCAATACGAAACCATTTCAAAAAGAAAAAAGCAGTTATCATTAACAGCGAAAGGGTGCTTGATAAACAAAAGAATAATGAACTAAACAAAAGAATTATTAAAATCTTTCCTTGGCTATCGGAATACACACAGAAGAGTAGTATGTTGCGAAAACTATATGCTAGTTTGTCGTATAGTAATTTCGCCAATCCGAAATTAGAGAATTTTAACACGTGGGTAAGCAATGTATTGGGGCACGGCGATATGCTCACCAGTTTTAGTTATAGTTGGGTTAATGTGGCCGACCCTGAAGAAATTAAGGCAGAAGGAATTAAAACAGAACTGGAGGAGTTGAGACGCAAAATAGATTTATATTTGAATTTAAATAATACTAATGAAATTAAAAGCGAAAACGGAGACGAAGAATGTAGTTATATACCATTAGGTAAAAGCGCTAGTAGAGAGGATAAGTATAAATTGCTTGAGCAGATTTACAATGATAACCCGAATATTACAAATACTAAACTGAGAAAGTTAAGCGGGATTGGAGCCGTTATTGTCAATACGTTTATTAAAGAGAAGAGGGGCGAAGCGACGAAGAGCGACAGCGAAGAGAGTAAAGCGACGAAGAGCGAAGCAAAAAAAGAAGAGGAAACAAAAGCACCATTAAGAAGAAGCACGAGAAATAAAAAGAAGGCTAATACTTAACAACGATTAAACGCGGGTCTCCATATCTCGCCCTAATATTAGACTCTCTTCTATAGCAATTAATGGAACAAATCGTGAAAGACTGAACACCATCTACATTATCAATATCAACTGCTATGATAGGAGGATGTGATTGAAATGTGCGAGACAAGCCACATATATTACAAAATTCTTTTTTATAATCCTGCTGGGACATCTCTGAATAAACAAATGTCCTTATATGTCCAACTATATCACTTGGCAATTCACGTATTATTACCGACATGTTTTTATATTCAAAGTTGATTTAATTTAAATCAACAAAGTCTATTTTTGAAAAAAAAAGACTTACATATATAACAAAAAATGAATTTGTTTGGTCAAAGCACGAATACGACATCATCATCGACTACATCGTCATCTTCTTCTTCATTATCAACGGATGCTATAAGAGACGCATTACCAACAACGGCCTTCGGAGAGTTGCGAACGGCAACTTTGTCGCCAGTATTACAAAATGTATTCACTTATGGCATTAATACTCGTTTCTTTGACAAAACAGAAACAAACGGCGGGGTGGTATCATCTGCTAATTCAATGGCGGTTTTAACGACATCGGCCTCAGGTAATTCAACCGCGCAGATTACGACAATTGAGCGAGCAAAATATAGAAGTGGTATGGGCTTGGTTGCTAGATTCTCCGCATTGTTTCCGTCATCTACCGCCGCGACTACTTTCAATTGCGATATTGGCATAGTCACACCAGCAGACAATTTACGTTTTAGACAATCAAACTCGGGAATGTCAGTTGTCAGAACGGCGGGGAGTGTTGAAAATGTGGTTAGTCAATATGCGTGGAATGTTGATAAATGTGATAATACGGGAAACTTCCCCACGATTGATTTTACCAAATTGAACGTGTTTGAAATAGTCGTCCAATATCTGGGTAGCGGTCAAATTACATTTAAAATTGAAAACCCGCGCACTGGACGAATGGAGATAATTCATTCAATTCAGTACGCGAGCACTGCTACTACTCCATCATTAGATCAGGCGGCGTTTGCTATTTATGCGAAGGCGTATTCATCAACCCTTCAATCCGTCGTAATGAAAACGGCGAGTATGTTTTTGGCAGTTGAAGGGAATATTGATAGGACTATTGCTATAACCAATTCGTATGACAATGTCAAAACTATAGGAGCAACCGAAACCGCCATATTTACTATTAGAAACCGCGCCACATTCAACAGCAAAACGAATTATAACATAATCTACTTTGAGAATTTATGTATTAGCAATTCGGATACTAAAACGTGTATCGCGAGAATTATTCTTAACACCACATTGGGAGGAACACCTTCTTACTCTAATTACGATACCGCCACATCATTGGCCGAGGTAGATACGGCGGGGACAACCAGAACGGGTGGAAGCGTGATATTTACTTATGTATTGTCTGCTGGCTCATCCATATATATTGATTTGTCCCAATATAACATCAAGATAGGGTCAGGTAAGACATTTACTATATCCGCACAAAATACAAGCGGTGGGACGGCGAGCATTTACGCTTCATTGAACTGGATTGAAGACCAAATTTAAACAAAAAAGAAGGTTTTAATATATTATATCATAGAATACGTTATCTATACATAATGTATAGTTTGTATTTGCGCGTCAACTTTCTTTTCTATCTCTACTGCCATTTTTTTTATGTATTCAAAGTCTTTGTTTTTGATTAACTTTTCTGTTATACGTGCGTGATTTCTCTTCAAATATATGTAAAACTGGTCAATATTGGCACCGCAGGGGATTTGCTCTTTATGCTGTTGTCGTCGGCATGAGTTGATGTTTTTAATTAGAGTAAATAATATGTCTAAATTTTGTATATAGGTCATTATATCTATACATTCTTTTTTTTGCTTAAGCATGATACACCTTGAGAAGAATTGAAACTTCAAAATTGACAGGACATTCAAGCACTTCACCGCCCGCATTTCTAATTACAATATCAATAGACCTTAAACTTTTTGTTGTATTAAATGGCACATAATCGGCGACATCATTAGAACTCTCAAAGTAGCACTGGACTCCATAGGGTTTATCTAAATTACATTTACCAACGACAGAGAAATTACCATTTGCTTCAACTAAACCAGACTGATTTAAAGCACGGCTATGGACATAAACGGCCGTTTCACCGATTAGATTGACTATGGATTGCATCGTGCTACTCGCCGCCGCCGAGATATCGGCAGTTAGTCCTATCTTGTCGCTAATCGTGCTATTATCGTAATCAAAAGCATACGTATCACCAGTGAAAGCGAAATTCAATTTATTAACGGAGTTCAAAGTTATAACTACGGAGTTTGGGGTAATTGCTGAATTAATCGCAGTTTGAAGAGCGGTAATAAATGTATCAATGGTGTATTGATTTGCTGTTACGATTGCCGTTTTTGTAGCCGATCCAGTTGTTTTAATCAATGTGAGAGTGTTGGCATAACTCGGTATGTTTGGGAAAACGTTTGGGATAGAGATACTTTTAACGACATAAGCACTGATTATATCAATATTACGGCCAGTTGCTGGTAAATCAACGATGAAACGGCCGTTGTGAGTAGAAGCGGATTTGGATTCTGTTTTATCGCTTGAGGAGACGCGAAGGAGGAAATTTTTTTTGGTTCGCTTTTCGTCTTCAAGATTGCTTATTGTAAATGACATTGCTTATATTATAAATTATATATTATTCTAATTTTTAATTTTTTTTATTGTTTTACGACACAGCGAGAGGGGTAGATAGACGCCACTTTGACATATTTCAACCAAGCGGTGATGGCGCGATCTGTGTTATAATCAGAGGCATACCGAATAGTAACTTCGGCAGTTCGTGAATTATTGACTGCGAGACCAGATGCTCCAATGTATGGCGATTGGTTGAGTGTCTGAATAATGGTAGCAAAACCACCATTTGTAGCAGTAGTGGAAACTCCCGTAGCAGAATAATACTTACGAAAGTTTTCAAGAGAAACAGACGAAGACATGTAAGCATCACGAATGCCCATAGTCGCTTGGAGATTGTTAGCATACAACTCGGCACATCCTCGTTGAACGGAGGCAAGTGTATCGGTGCTTCCTCCGATTTCCATCTTCTGTTGAGGAGCATACCAATCACCAATACGGCATTGATATTGTCTGTAAGGCATTTGAGCCGTTCCCAAGTTATCAATACTAGCATTATCCGCAATTACATTTTGAGTTACGATATACAAGCACTGAGCACGTGCTACTGCCTTATTCACTTGAAGATTAAAATCATCCGAAGTCGCAGGATTTGCTTTTTGGTTATAATATGTTTCATAAGTGTATGGAAGCCCATCCTTGCTTCCCATCTGTTCCATAATATTTCTCTGGACAGCAGGAGCAAGAGAGAATGTCTCCAGCATAATAACAGGATTTGATACGGTGAAAGTGAGAGCCGTTCCAGAGAATCCAGCAGGAACCTTAGCATCAGTGGTTCCAATAATAGTCAATGCTTCCTGTGGCGGGGCGAATGTCAAACGAAGCCTCATACCACTAATCAAAGAGGGAGGAATGAGAGTTTCTTCATTAAACACTCCCGAAAAGTAATGAAGAGGAATACAAACTCTCAGATAATTACCAGTCGCAACACTACCAGCAGTGGGGACATTGACCGCAAAGTAAGCAACTGCATCGTCCGTAACGCTAGCCATAACATCAACACTTTCTCTCTGTCCAGACATCTGTGCCTGTCGGCGATAATCAAAAGGATAATGCCACGGGAGAATATTTCGCACCATCTTGTTCAAATCTTCAACTCGTTCAAGTTCGCTACCATCCTTACTTTCCAACAAAAATCTTTCAAAAATAGCAGTTGCTGGTGTGTTTTGAAAACCAATAGCACAAGCAACATTATCTTTTCCATCAGTGGCTACCAATCCATCTGCTTTAATGTCAAACGACAAATAACAATTTTTTCCATAGACAAAATCAGTGCTGGCCTGTAGTGTAAAAATCATTTCAGTCCCCGACGAACTGGTATAAGTCTGCTGGTCGGAGAAGTTCTTCTTAAAGATACTCCCCTGCTCAGTGAGCGCCAGATTTGCTGGCAACTCATACCTGAGGTTGTTGAGGGTCATCAACTCCTCAGTATTTTTACTATCCTTTCCTTCCATTTTTTGTTGTTGTGGTTGTGAGGTGGTGCTACTATACTAAAAAATAATAATAGAAATTAAAAATAATTATTTATTCACCTGAAACGGATTGTTTAATAATATCAACTGAATTCTGTATATTGTCAAGTCTCGCATCTTGTGGTGAAGTCAATTGAAACTCTCTTGCCTCAGCATTTTGAACCGCTTTCTTCAAATAAGCCAAACTGCTAACAGCAGTGTCCAAATCAACAACATCCCCTTTTTCTTTGCTATCAGAAATGTCGGTTAATGTGTTTTGAATGGTGCTCTTCTCATGCGGGACAAGGTCGCCAAATTCAGTCAATGGTTGATTAACTAACGGGGCGCCATGTCTACTCCACAATTCAAACTGGTTTAGTTGAAATCCATCACTCGCGGGTCTGTTTCCTTCGTTGAGTTTGTTAATAAACTCATTAGACAATCTATTGGAGGCATACGTGTTTTTAATCATTATATAAATGTAAGTCTTTTTTTCTTTCAAAAATAGACTTTGTTAATTTAATTTAAATCAACTTTAAAATATATTTTATCAATTACCATTAATTATTTTTTTCATAATTTGTAAATTCTTGTGCGTAATTCTTTCCTCTTTCATTTTCTTTAAATCCGCTATGGCTTGATTTACATCAACGTCGCTCGTTTGCGCAACTTCCTTGGTTGGTGGTGGAGTTTCCTTAGAAGCATCTTCTATTGCTTCTATCTTGCTTGCTGGTGTTGTGGTAGTTTGTTTCGGCACAGCAACAGGAGTGGGATTGACAGATTTGGGTAGGGATTGTTCAACCCTAGGCGCTGGAGACATTTCAACAGTTTTGGCATTTGGTTCGGGAGTTGAATTTTTTGCTGATGCTATGTCTGGCGCCTTTCTTTTCAATGCTTCGTCTGGCGCTTGGTCTGGTTGCCCGCTGGCAATAGGTTGTTCATTTTTATTACTTACTTTGCTTACTTTTGGCTTTAATTGACACTTAATCTTACCACTCTTAATATCCGCTTCTATCTTCCTTACTGCTAAGTATTCGGGCGTTCCCTTGCGAATGGTTACGAATTTTCCTTGTGCGTTTTGTTTCTGCCAAAGTGCGATTGCCTGATGATAGCAAGTCTTGTATAATTTAGTTGATTCCGTCATGTTATATATTATGGCGAAAAAAAACCATTTAATTTAATTTTTTACAGGTTTGTCATATCTCTATCCTTATTTAATCGTAATATAGTAGAGAAATTCTTTCTAAACTGGGTTGTTCTATCACTAGCAGTATTATTAATTGCTAGAAACGAATAAGGTTCTGCCTTAGCATATTTAACCATATTGTAAAATTCTTTTTTGGTGAGAAAAGGAC
Organism: Paulinella micropora; assembly: GCA_019918135.1. Classification (NCBI taxonomy): domain Eukaryota; phylum Cercozoa; class Imbricatea; order Euglyphida; family Paulinellidae; genus Paulinella; species Paulinella micropora. Next base: position 39,152 of record WBZZ01005067.1, read on the forward strand.
TTTTATATTCATCGGCCAGTCTGTCAAGTTCGCTTCTCCTTACTCCATTAAAAATAATCATCCAATGGCAATTAATTCTTATTCTTCGCGGGAGTTGTGTATAACTCTGAGTTGCTACCCAGACTGACACTTTAGCATGTGTTGAAGCGAAAAACAACTCGGTAAGCACTTCTGATTTAAGAAAAGTTTTACTCTGTGCTATGTCATCTAATAACAATAATATTTTTGGTGCCTTCTTAAAACCTTTAGTTTTAATCAGTTCTTTTTGTTTGGTTAATATTTCTCTCATTAACTCAGGCTTATCCTCTTTGATTATGTCTTCTTTTTTTAACTTGAGAGTGTCCTCCAAAATCGGGCACGGACTTAAGCAAAAGACTACTATTCTATCGTAAAAACCTTTCAACATGTTCTTTTTGGCGAGTAAATTACAAATCATAACTGATTTCCCCCCGCCAGTGCTTGCACATATAACCATAGTCCCCATTGCTGGCAATATTCCTTCTTTTTGAATAGGAAGCAATTCAACGCTATCTCTTTGTGTTTTAATTGGTTGTATTTCCAAGTCATTGTGAAATTTGGGCGGTTTTTTGCTATCTAATTCTGTTATTACTGGCCTGTCAATAGTAAATTCCTCGTGTGCTTTTTCTATGTTGGTCTTATCCAGACTCTGCTTCAAAAGTGTTTTTCGTGGCAACTTGTTTGCTATTAATCCTTTACGTATGGATTTAGGCATCTAAAGTTGATTTAATTTAAATTAACTTATCTTACATTATAAGATAATATCTTATATTATGGGTTTTGAAAATAGTTTGGATTGTATCTATAATTATCATATTCGGCACCAAAGGGTTGGGGTGGTGAAGCGTAATTATAGAAATAAGGAGAGTAAGGACTACCAAAAGCATAATTACTTGGAGGATTGACGAGCGGTTTAAAATCCTTTCTTTCTGGACGAGTTTGAACTTGTCGCGGGATTTCCGCCGAAAAGTTTCTCGTCAGATTTCGTTTCATTTTTGGAAACTCTCTTTTTTCTTTTATTCTATTCTGGATGACTGCTCTATTGTATTTATTCACCATAAAGTGGTTATTTGTGTTGCTATAAAGTGTGTTGTCTAGTAATTCAAAATCATGCTTAGTTGCTAGCACGCGATCGCGTCTTTGTTCGTTGCCTTTAATAAGTGGGTTTGTTTGCGAAGTGCCAATTCCACCATTTTGGTCGCTTGGCATTAGAAAACGAATAAGTGCCATCAAATCTTCTCTTTCATCGGCGGGAGATTTTCCCATAATCTTATCAACCAATCTATCAATACTTCTCATGCTATCAACCATTTGGTCATTAGTTGTCGTGTTATCTGGGTCTTCTTTTAAATCATTCTGTGGCTGTTGAACAGGTTCTTCAACAAATCCACTTGTTGTTGGCACTAGTGGCACTGGCAATGGTGCGGGTGTTGCTTGCGGTGGTGCTTGTGTTGCTTGCGGTGGTGCTGGTGTTGCTTGCGGTGGTGCTGGTGTTGCTTGTGGTGGATTAGTTTTTTCAACTTGACTATCCCTCAATTCTAAATCCTCCAATTGCTTCATTTGGTCTGGAGTTAATTTACCCCGCATTTCTTCGTAAATTCTCTTATCCAAAATATCATCCGCATCTGCTACGTCTGATATACTAGCACCTTGGTTTAGTGCTTGTTTAATGGCCTCTTCCCATCCAACTTTTGGATCGTCATAATTAGAAAGTTTAATTTTCTTTCCAGTCTTCGCTCTCAACGATTTAACAAATCCCTTTAAGTGCCTCGTTTGGGCGCCTTTATCATCAAGTATAGCCAAGTTATTACCAAGTCCGATAGTATCTGCTACTACCATATTGTCTGAGTATGCGATTGGGACTTCAACACTAAGATTTATATCTTTTTCTATACTTGGTGGAATATCTTTTGTATTTATTTTTTCTATAAAATTATTAATTGTAGTTTCATTTGCTGGTGCGATAAGAGAATATCCTTTCACACCATCGGCTTTTTCTTGTGATTTCACCATTTGATTAAACGAATTCACCAAGTTTTCATATTGTTTGCTGAATGTAGCAGGATTGGCTATTTTATTTACTTTAAAGTTAGTGTCTTTATCAAAACTGCCCACATTTTTCATAATCCCAATCATAGACATTAATGTTTTATCTACATCGCCTATAAATCCGTTATACTTTGCATCTGGAGGAGTGGTTTTGATAGTTTTCCAGAATTTCATCGCATCCCAAAAAGATACTCCACCGCGTGCCCTCCCCTGTGCTTCTAAGGCCATTCTAGATATATCCGCTTTTGAAAACATTGAGTTGTAATTGTCAAAAATACTCTTAGCAACTTCGGCCGTAGCCAATCCATTACTCGTTAGATAATCACTCATACTGGTAATTCTTTCAAAGCATCGTTTATCGGCAAAGTCTTGGACATTCTTATCACCTGACGCATACAATAAATCATGTTCAAAAGCAACTAAGTCCAAAGCATCTGCTGGGAGAATGTAAGGAAACTTACCGCGAGTTCTATCTTCTAATTGAAGACGGCTTTCCACTCGTGTGCCCCCACCATTATAATTACCTCCCTCGGTATGAATTCGTTCTTCTTCCAACTTAATGAGAGCATCTGGTTGAGCAGACCATGTTCTATATATTTCTCCAAATACTTTTCCAAGACCGAGAACCGTCATAGTCTGTGCGCCTGTTTTAAATGCATGCCATACCATCATTGTTGATACCTGTAAGCCTAATCTTCTCAACATATCCTTCAACACATAATCACCTATTCTTTGCTGTCCGCTTGCGATCAGACGAGGATTAGGCGGAGGCAAACCCTGTGGCGCTTCATTTCTTGCTAGTGCTAGCAAATTGTCATTGAGAGCATCTGCTCTTCTTCTTCCAAGTAATCCAACATTCATCGCACGTAGTTGTGGATTGTTGGCAATTAATCTCAATATCTGCCCCCACGCTATCCTTTTCACACCATATCGCCCAACACCTGTAGCAAGGTTAAGTAATCTATTAAGTCTGGGACTCATAATTATCTCTTGAATACTTCTAATAATAGCATTAACAAACCTTTCTACACTTCGGGGGTCATTACCTATTCGTGGCACAAGCATCTTGTGTTCGTCGCCTATCTTTGCTTCTATTGAAGCATCATCTGGGTGTTTTCTCTCCCACTCTTCTCGGTTTTCTTTCCATTCCTTATAATCCTGCTCCGCTTGCGCTCTATCCTCTCTTCGTATTACGCGAGTTTTGTCCGCTTTGCCTTTGTTTTTCATATACGTTAAACCCTTATCGGTTAATCGTTTTAAGGCTTCTTCTTTATATTCTTGTTTTACCAATTGCGCTATATCACGCTTCATTTGCTGGATATTGTCTTCTATGTGCGCTATATCATATTTATCGGTATCCATTGCTAATTTTCGCATTTCAATCATTTGTTCGTTCATGGGGGCAGTTCCGTGTTTTCTTTCAAATTCTTTCATATCAATGCCGTCATCTCGAAGGTGTGCTTTCATTTCGTCGTAATTCATATTTATATCCGCTAAGGGTTTAAGGCATTACATAAATACTTCGCTTATTGTCCAACGCGGTAATTCTATCTTTTAAATCCTCCATAGTATTACCCCCTTTTGTTGAAGCATCCAGTAATCTATCCGCTCTAAGCCTTTCGCGGGCTTGATTATTGATACCTTCACTAACTTGTTCATCCCAATCAGCCTCTTCGTTTGTAAATAAATACCTATATCCGCGTTTAATTTCGTTATAATACACAAAAAATGGTTTTTCGTGTCGTGGCATTTTTTATATGCGCTATAATATAAGATATCTTATAATATAAGATAGTATGGAAAATAAAAAAGAAAAAAGCAAAGACGAGCAACAACTTGAAGAGTTGGAACGGCTTGGAAAGGAAATTGACCAAATCCGCATCACTCAGAACTTAGTGAATAGAAACCCCAACATTTTTAGAAAACCTGAAAATATACTTTACCGCTTACCGCTATCAGATAAGCAACGAGAGGTGATTTATAATAATATAATTAAAGAGAAAGATAATATATAATGGGGCTACGAGAGAAACCCTTGTCGTTGGGCGCGACAGACTTCGGCGAGAGTAAAGTGAAAGGAAAAAAGTATTATGTCGTCTATAACGGCCGTCGCATCAACTTTGGCGCATCTGGTTATTCAGATTATACCAAACATCAAGACGAAGACAGACGGGAAAGTTATCGCGCCAGACATCAAGCAATTAAAACAAAGGATGGAAAGCCCGCATATTTAAACAAAAACCAACCCGCGTATTGGGCTTATCACTTACTTTGGTAAATTATGAATATTATAATATATGTTATTAATATTGCTTTTTGTGTTATCTCCAACTTGTTGGAGATTTGTGTTAGGTCGGACTGCCTGCGACTTTTACTCGCGGATAAGCGAAAAAAAGAATATAAGTTGTGTTTATTGTATTCAAAAAGGTATAGATACAGGGTTTAAGTGTGTTTTTATAAATAATGGAAATAATATGTGTCGTAGTTTTGATGAGGCTTTGCCTTTAATGTGCTCAAATGACGCTTCGTGGTATAAAATACATTTGTATGAATGCTCACTTCTTTGAACTAGAGGGCGATGGAAGCACGATACCAATCAAGAGTGTTAAAATTCCGTCATATACATTAGCCTGCTCGCAAGGTAAGTCATTTTTAGCGAGTTTTATTAAGCAAATCGTAATGATTGCTATTATAATCATCATGTGAAAAAGATATTTAATCATTCTGCTATCGGTTTTTTTTGTCGTCATACAGCAGTTCCACTCGTTTTCAATTTCGTTTTCAATATTTTTTTCTTCAGTCTTTAGTTCAATATCCAAAACACGTGATTTTAATTCGGGAGTTAGTTCGCCATCCATATCCATAATAGGTGGTGGTCTATGAAGTCTAGTTGTATTATTGCTGGACATTTGAAAAAACGACTGCTCTAATTTCGGCTAATTGGTTTGCTTGGTCTTGTAGTATATTAAGTAAAGTTTTATTTTCTTTCTCTAAATTAACTACTTTCTCCAATAAATGTTGAAAAGCACTGACCAATACAGGTATAAAGTCAGTGTATGTTACGCCTTCAAGGTTGCCATCTCCATCGTCCGCTTTTATCCCACTTTCAGATACAAATTCTGGAAATACTTTCTTAACTTCGTCCGCGATAAATCCGTGATTCTTTTTTTCTTTCTTTTCGTCTGCCTTCCAATAATAAGAACAACAATTTATTTTCATTAGTTTCTCGCAACAATCACCGCAGTCTAATGTTTTAATATCTGATTTAAGCCGTCTATCCGATGATGGTGTCCAAGAACCATTCAAAGGAATATAATTATAAGCACCAGACGGCTCGCCAGTAGTAGAGTTTGAAGTAGTCCAAGCATGAAGCAAACCAGTTGAAGAAACAATTACACCATAATTCGTATATCCTCCCGATTTAAAAAATAGTTGCGGGTCGTTAGTAGCGGCGGGTCTTTTTCGTATTAATAAATTACCGCTGGATGCTGTTGGTATGACTACCTCTCCCGACGTATTAATGTTCATCGCCTCAGTGTAAGATATATTGTTTCCAACCGCTGTTCCTGAATTATAATAAAAAGTGAGTTTTACACCTTTTTGAATTAGAAAGTTAGACGACGCAGAAGATGATTTCCAGTTCGTGCCATCAAAATAAGCATCAAAACTTAAATTGACATTGTCGTGCGCCCAGTTCAATAATTGAAATGTTGGATAATCATCTGTTGATATTACCGCCTGTAAGTGTGCTCCTCCGATGTTACTTGCCGTTCCGTATAATTCTAATCCGCCCGTTGCTCCATTTACTTTCGTTGTTCTGCCGATAATTATTGGACGGCTTACATTTGATACATCTTTACTTGTTGTTATTTTATCGCTCGTTGCCAATGTCGTTGTTGATATACCAGCACTAGCCGTTAGTAAGCCCGTTGTGCTACTGATGTCCATTGCGACATTAAACGATACATTATTCCCCACCGCTACTCCTGATTTGTAATAGAAAGTAAGATTAGTGCCTTTTTGTATTACAAAGTTAGATGTCGCAGAAGATGATTTCCATACACCTCCCGACACGTAAGCATCAAAACCTAAATTAATATCATTATGAGCATAATTCCACATTTGAAAAACTGGATACACATCTGCTGTTGTTATTGCCTGTATATGTGGTCCCGCGGGGTCGCTCGCAGTTCCATATATTTCTAAACCCGCTGTTGCTCCTACTCCTTTCGTTGTTTTGCCAATGATTATTGGTATACCTGATGCTGTTGTTATTTTATCGCTCGCTGTTAATGTTGTTGTAGTCATACCAGCAGTTGCCGTTAATGTAGTTCCTGTTATTGTTCCGCCACTTGTTATGTTGTTGTTGTTCATATCTAAGGCGCCATAAAACCGCATACCGCCAGCATTGTTAAAACGGACAATGTCAGACGAAGCAGACTTATTGTCCAAAAGTTTTGAAATATAAAGTCCCGCCCCTTTTACATCAGATGCTACATTCGTAAATACATAACCTCGTTGGTTCGCGGTTCCGCTTGAAGCAGTATTTAAAGTAAATAAGAAATACTGATAATCACCCGTCGTCTGTGAAAAGAATATGTCTCCTCCGTTTTGGTTTAATATCCGCGCCCCATTATATGTTATATTTCCACCATTAATGATATCCACATTATTAAAATCGGCTTGGCTTAATAAGGTCAGTGCTTTTACATCATTTCTTGTTCCATTAAATATTTTAATTCCCGTTATGGTTTGGTCGCCTGTTAGTTTTACATTTTGCCCGTCCAATGTGTCCGCATACCCTTTTGTCGCTCCGTCTGTTGATAATGTCGGAGTTCCAAGGTTGGCTATTTTGCTACTATTACAATCTAGCCCCGAAGCATTTACCCAACCGACAATCGTCCCGTCAATAATAAAACTTATTTTTTTCGCAGAAATTTCAAAGTTGTAATATGTCGCTGTTTTCATATCCAAACTAGCAATTGACCCGATATTGGCTGTGGAGTTAAAAACCACGAATGTTCCTTTTGTTGTCGCATTCGTTGAATTTCCAGTTATTTCAAGGGCGCTACTAAATGTTTTAATCCCTGCTATGGTTTGGTTTCCTGAAGTTTTAACTGCCGAAGTATCAAGGACAGAAACATCCACACCATCAACCAGATTTACATTTGTTATGCTTTGGTTTCCCATATTTAGTCCTCCAGTCATACTAGCAGTGCCGTCTAATCTAAGAAAGGGTGATGCCACATTTCTCCATTGTCCAGTGCTATAAATGAGTAGTTGATTATCTGATGCTGTTGTTATAATAACATCGCTATGTGTATCAATACTTCCACTTGCCGACACTTTCGCCGTGTTCGTATCGTGTTCTGATAGACAAGTTGTGATAGACCTACCATTTAGTTGATTTACATTTGTTATGCTTTGACTTTTCATATCAATACCAGCACTCGCGTTTATTATACTGCTAAATGTCTTAATACCCGCTATGGTTTGGTCTCCCGTTAGTTTGACCACAGAAGTATCAAGGGTGGATACATCAATACCATCAACATTACCAACATTTGTAATAGCAAAACCACCCATATTTAAACTACCCGTCATAGCCGTTGTGCCGTCCTTTGCTAATTTTGTATCGGTATATGCTTTTGTTGAAGCATCATTGTCATAGAATGGTGCGGGCAATCCGCTGATTGCTGTTGTGCTATTAAAATTTAAAACATTGCTCACCAATGTCATTCCACCCCCTGTTGTTGGAGCAAAAAGTATGGACGAGCCGACAAAAGATAATGGATAGCCCGTTGCGCCACCGGCCTCCGACGAATAGATAGAGCCAATATTATTGTTATAATTAAAGAATAATTTGCCTTTGTTTGATGGATTTGAGTCTTTTACGGCCACATAAGTAGTAAATGTTTTGTTTCCTGTTATGGTTTGGTCTCCCGTTAGTTTTACCACCGAAGTATCAAGAGCCGAAACATCAATACCATCAACAAGATTAACGTTTGTTATGCTTTTGCTTTTCATATCAATCCCCGCACTAGCATTTATTATACTGCTAAATGTCTTAATTCCTGCTATGGTTTGGTCTCCTGTTAATTTAACCACAGCACTATCAAGAGCCGAAACATCAATACCATCAACATTACCGACATTTACTACATTAAAACTTCCCATATTCAAATCTCCAAACATCATAGTGAGACCATCCAATCTAAGAAAAGGCGAGTTTGTATTGCGCCATTGTCCTGTGCTATAAATGAGTAGTTGGTTATTTGTGGGTGTGCCTGTTATGACGACATCCGTTAATTTATCCAATTCAAAGTCGCTTATATAACTTGAAGTCAATGTAGCAAATGAAGTATTGCCTAGCCCATCTGTTTTTAATATTTGATTAGCCGTGCCGTCCGCTAATGGCAAATCATATTCGTTATTAATTGACACATAACCAGTATCAGATATCAACAAAGAAGAGTTATTATTTCGCGACGATATTGTTATGTCGCCTGTCCTTGCTTGTATTGAGTTTGCTTCAATATGATCGCCATATAGTACTCCATCAACTTCTAAATCCTCGTCTATTATCACAGAGCCGTAATAGTGATATGCCCACGGATTGCCTAAATGGTTCATATTTTAATCAATTATTTTATATTATAAGATTATATATAGTTTTAAAAAATGAATATATTTGGCCGTTCGCAAGAGCAACAATCTATTGACACAAAAACAATCGCGGTCGTGGCTACCCCGACATTAACAAGAAACATTCAAAATGCTTATGTTGGTCTTGATATGCGTTCGTGGATGACTAGTTCAACATTTACAACTCTATGCACGGGCGGATATGGTAGCAAAACAATATCAAGTTTAGGATATGGTTATTTTGTTAATGTAGCATTTCGCGGGTCTTTGAATTTACCCGCTCCGACTGGCATAGCAACATTCCAATTTTGGTTTCATATCACAGATGGCACGAATACATATGATTATTATACCGAAGTGCTAAATTATACAACCGCCATTGATTATAAGTCTTTTGATTGTGTGTGGCTAATCCAAAGATATGGAGTCCAAATGCATTTGACTTGGCAGATGACGTGTCCAAACCCCTCGGACACTACCAACAACCGCACTATACGAATTGTAGATAATACAACAAATGATGCTCTGGTAACGTATGCGACTGGCGCACCATTAACCATAGAAGTATATTATAAATCAGCGTCTGCGGAGCCTGTATCTTTCAAACCTTCATATTTCAATATTGATGTAATGCGCGACGTAGCACTTACGGCGTCTTACACATGAAACCTGTCATACATATCTTTTAGTGTCGTGAGTTTGCCCTCGTGTTGAGATAAAACATCGCGGAAAAACGTTTTATAATCTAACTTACCATATTTAAGAGTGGGGCGTTGTTCTGGTGGTATGTGTGCGTATCTACTCTCGTGCCATTTCTTCATATCCTCCTGTAATATGGTGCGGTCTTCAACTTTCATATACAAGAAATTAAACGGGTCTTTTGATACTTTCAAATGTGCCGTTATTATTTCATAGCAACTATACCCGCCCTCGGGCGGATTCCGCTTTGCTTTAATCGGCATTTCTTTTTTCGCCAATTCTTCTCCTACGTTGGCCTTGATTTCGGTTATACCAGTTTCCTTCAAATCACTTTCTTTAAAAGGCGTAAATTCTTCTGGTTCGTCAAAAGCAACATTCTTCAATGTATCAACGGGGGGCAATGAAACTTCAACGTTATCACCCCGCGGGGGTTGTTCGGGTCGGTATTTTTCGTAAAATGCGACGATATCAGTTTTAAGTGATTTGCTTGTTGGTGGTTTAATATCACTACTTAAATGAGTCTATTTTTCTATCGCATCTAAATAGTTTTGCTTAGTAGATAACATACTATATTAATTACAAGAAAAAAAATCCGTTTTTATATATTGTTTATTCATCGTCGTCGTCGTCAAAAGTCCATTCATTATCACCATAAATAATCTTCCATTGATTTTTACATTCTTCTAAAGTTGGCAAATCTACGTATCTAACTCGCGTGCCTGCTTCCATCGTTTTCTTCTTTTCTACCATATTTGGCATCAGTTTTTTAAGACTAGTCCAGAAACTAACACGCGAAGTGTGCGGGTCATTCGCATTTGCTTTATACACATCATATGCTTCTTTTGAAACTTCTCCACCAAAATGAATTTCTGGAAAGTCTTTCGTGATATATCCCAAGTTTAAGCAATCCAACCACCACTTTCTCAACTTTGAAAGAGATTTCACTTTTTGTTCTCGTAGCCCCTTTGTAATGATTGTTTCGCGGTCGATAAACTCGCTGAGGTCTCGTTCAAGGAGAAACTTTGCCAGTCGTTGCCTGTCAATAGACCTAATATCCGCAATCACTTTTCTCTTTTCGTCTGATTTCATGAGTGCAAGTTCATCAGAAACTTCAAGGACAAGCCATCGTTGCTCTGTGGTGCCCGCTGGCACTACCCACTCTTCGTTTGAAGCAAGGACTAAGAATAACATATTTTCTAATGTTAGATTTGGTAAATATTTTTGTTTAAGAGTGAGCGTGTTTTCTGATACGAGTTTCTTAATTGTTCCCGCTCGTTCTTTATCACCGCCCCATACCATTTCGTCCATAAATACTACGATTGCTTTTGCGAGTTGAGCATTGAAATCGCCTGGTATTTCTCTAACGTCGGACGGCTGGAAGTAATAATCGGCACCAATTACGTCTTTGAATATTTCAAGAATAATACCCTTACCTGCTCGTTCAGTGCTGGTCAAAACCAATGATAAATGTAGTTTTTGCCACGGCTTTTGGTAAATGCTCGCAAACATATCAAGCACATTTTTATATATATCTTGCCTTCCCCCGCACCATCTGTTTAGGATATGTTGAAAGAATGCTTCATTTTTTTCTTCTTCCGCCGTGAAGGATTTCACGTCTTTTAATGTGTCCGCTGGGATTTCAAAACCCTTAAACAAGTTATAAAATCTTTTTTTGTCGTTATCAAAGTATGCCTTGGGGTCAAAGATTACGTCATTTACTTCTTGTCTTCTCGGGTGTGTATTCTACATTTTTTACAAATCAACAACATTCAATGTGGCGGGGTTTTTGCCAAGTGCTATCCAGTCCTCCTTTGATAGATTGGTCTTTACTCTTTTGTTTTTGAAGAATGACTCCATTGCTGACTCCGTCTTGTAGCGAAATACCTTCTTGCCTTTGGAATCAACATATTCTTCAATTATGGTCGGCTTTGCCAAGTTAGCAAAAGTGTATGAATTATTCATCCACGCCAAAGCAGTATCTATCAATTCTTTGAATTTTTCTACGCTTTTACATTCGCTGGCAAGTCGGCGCAGGTCATCAATCGTGTTGATGTTGCGGACGATAGGGGGCGATAATTCGTGAATTTTCATGCCTTTACCCTCGCAAGTGCTCTCGTGGCAGTAGAAATATAGCCCGTCTCTTCTCCATACTACATAGCAATTGTCGCTGGTGTTTTCTTCCCCGTTTATAATACATACTCGTGTCCCCTTGGTTTTCAAAACAAACATTCTCTGCTTTATTTCAGCGATTTCTACATTTGGTATTTTGCGGAGTATAATTTCGCGTATTTCGTCCAACGTAATATGTTGATATCGCTTCAAAGTTGTATATTCGGGAATTTTGACATCGTAAAAGGTATTGTCATCGGGGCGCATAATCAGGTAATCGTCAATATCTACATCTTGTAGCAGTTTCAAAGTGTTTGTTTTTGGGGTATATGAATACGGGAGCAAAACGCGGTCGCTATCTTCTTTATGAGAGTAGATAGTGCGGAAAGCCCTGTTTTTGTTATAGACGGAGATATCAAGTATGGTTCGTAATTCAATATTCTTGTCGGCTCGTTCAAACGTGAAGCAAAGGTCGGGATAATCTTTTTCAATCACTACTTCCACATACTTCCAAAAATCTTTTTGTGTTTCGCAGTTTTTGAATACCAAGCCGTTATCGTAAGAAAAGTGGCAAGACATTTTACCATTCTTGCTCGCATCCAAGTATTTGGCTTTTTTGGGATTATACTTCAAACCCATATTAGCAAATACGTTTTCCATAAGCGTGTTCCACCGCTCATACATTTTCTCTCGTGTGATTGATAATTCATCGCCATCAATGTCGGCAAACATTCGTTGGGGTTTGTTTTCCATTAATACTTCATAGTATTGCTTTTGGTCATCGGGCGTGCTTTCAATCAATTCAATGAAATCCTCTTGGCATGGCATAGTGGCGAATTGTTTATTCCCCCACTTGATAAGAACCGCATCTTGTGGTTTATCTCTCAGTGCTTCTTCTTGTTTGTAATACCATTGGTTATTGGTCAGTGTCGGTGCGGTCATGTTATATAGTCGCTCGGATATTTTTATAAAAATAAATTAATTATTCTATATATCCATATATCCATGTATATCATTGTCCTTAAATAGGAAATAAGATTTTTTATATATCGTTATAACAAAAAAACAACTTGTTTCTTTTCTTACTTATTCAAGCACCCACAGGAAATAAATCCTTTGTATTGTCCGCAATGTTCGCAATACTTCAACCTATTTATTAAGCAGGCTTTGTGATAATACTTGTCTCTGTTTGGATACTTCTCCACAATCTTTTTTGGAATTGCCCTATTGCTAATATCACAATAACAACAAAATTTAATGTTTGGATTGTCAAGAGTGCGGATGAGCAATGACAAGTCTTCGATCATTTTATCGTTCTTAAACCGCTTGATACATTCAGAGCCCAGCACCATTTCGCTCCCGTTTTTTACATTTTTTACAATGTAATTCTTTGTAATCTCGTGTGAGCAACAACAATATTGTTCTTCCCCTTTTTCTATACTTTCCATAAGTTTCCAGTCGGCCGTGTTCCATTTGCCATCGGGTGATAGAAATGAAACGGCATTGACTAGACTTAGAAAATAACTTCCATTCACGTAATCTAAATGAAGTTGTAAGTCTTCGTATGTCCAATACGATCGGCGGTGAGAGGTGTCCATGGTTTATATGATAGTGTATATATTTTTATATATAAAATAAATTATATATTATTTAACATACTATTACGAAAAGCCCTTAATTCAAGTAATTCGGCTTTTTGTTTTTCGTATTTCTCCTTCCGCATTATTTTTATTCTCTCTTGGTTCTTGTAATAGTATGCCTTCGCATTTTCCCTATTCTTATCAGGATGAGCCTTCAAAAATGCTTTCGCCCTTTCCCTTCTCCGTTGAACGATTTCTTCCTTAGTGAATTGAGGTGTCCTCGGCATTATATATATAATTATATTATTTTAATTATTTAAATCATAAATCCACCCCGCGTCAAAACACGCGTAAATCGTCTCTGTTTCCACTTGGACACCTGAGAGTGCTATTAAGCAACCGAGAGAGAGAAATTCGTTTTAGTATTAATCGTGTCCGAGGTGTCCAAGTCCAACCTTTTTTTTAAGAAACTTTATAAAGTCTATTAGACAAAAAGGGACAGGGAAAAAAAATTACTTTTTTTTAATAAAAGGTCGGACAGGTTGGACAATAAAAAAAATGTGTAATACGAAGAAGAATTATATAATAAATATTGAAATTTAACGATAAAAAAGTGTCCAACCTTTAAAAAATAGGGTCGGACACGGCCAACCTTGGGGTTGGCCACCAATAGGAGAAGGTATTTTCACTTCCCCTGCTCTTATATTCATCAAAAAAACGTTATGGCTAAGCAAAAAAGAATGGTTTTCATGCCATATTACCATCAATCAGAATTGAACTGGCGACCATTTTTTCAACAGAATGTTTCCTTACTAATATGACATGAGAACGCATCCTGCCAATTTATTGAAAAAAATGGTATTTGAAGTATTTGATATGGGCAAAAAAAAATAAAAAAAAAGGCAGATGAATAGCACAACTGAACGAATGGGAATTGAACCCACGACACGGAAAACCGAGTGTGAGCACCCTCCCCATTCATCTATGTGCGCTTCATCCGAAAGTTTGTCATCATAAGTCAATTTCTTTGAAATTGACTTTACCAATAAAAAATACACATCCGACTTTAGAGAACTTCTAGAAATTCTATTTCCGTGAATATGTCTTTGCGCCAGTGCGCCAGTGCGCCAGTGCGCCAGCGTTTTGGCGCAGTGGCGCAACCAATTATTTCGTAGTAAGCGCAACAAGTATGGCTGAAGATACAATTTCGGATAGCCTTAAAACCAAAAATGACTGGATTGAAATATTTGAAACAATGAAGAGAGGAATGGACAGACTCAAAAAAGATAAAATAGTATGCGAAGAACGAATTTCTAAAGCAGATAAAGAAATTTCTCGTCTCGTTGAAAAGAAACAGCCTGACATAGTAAAACTAGAGGCTATTAAGGAGATGATGCGACGACAAAGTATTGAAAATAATGAGTAGAAGAAGACCGACTTGTTCGCTTGAAAAAAAAGAAATTGGAAAAAAAATAAACAAAGAACGAGATAATTTCTATAAGTGGAAAAATGATGATCGTGGCCAACTTTCCGCTATTGTCATGAATAGAATTCTCGCTGGTATTGAAAAAGAACATTTATCGTTTAATGTTTCGTTTAACAAATACTCAAGTGATGGTATTAACGAATACGTAAATGATAGTATTAATCGTAGTATTAAACGTGAACACAATAGAAACATGCATAGAGTCTACAGAACCGAGAGTGCGGATACTATTAGCAACTCGGAATAAAAAGACTTTGTGTCAATTGGTTTTTTTAAAAACCAAGGGGGTTCAAACCCCACTCTCATTCAAAGAAATTTCTATTACACATGCTTTTTGGTGTGTGTAATAGACAATGGGAGAGCCGAATGAAATAGCAGAGGGAGTTGGCGCAATCAACCTCGCGGGGGGTGGTAAGTCCTAACTCTATTGTTTCTTTTTTTACGATAATGAATGTGGTTGTAGGTTTTTGGAAGCCTTGGGCGCGAGTTGAGAAGAAAGTCCCTACCGAAACGAAAGACGCGAAACTTATTCGCGTGTCTACTGGGTTTGTCGGCGTCGGTTTGGTTGATGGTTTTGAGGCCTTCATAAATACAGTCAATTATTATTCTCCACGTGGCAGGGCGAATGAAAGAGATGAGAATTATCTTTTTGCTTGGGTTCCCATGGAAACAACCATGAGGAGCCCAAAAAAGATAACTTACTTTCTAGCATCATTCAAGGTTGGGGATGAGGGAGAGGAAATTCTTGTTTTTCCCTCTCTCTCTGCTTTTACGAAAAAGATGGTGGCTAACGGAGATAACTTTAAGTGGCTTGTCCCCCTTTACTAAAATCATTTTTAATTAAATGACTTGGGTTTTCTAATTGTGTAATCCCCCCCCCCCCCTTTGGGGTGTGATCATTTATGTTGGATAGACAGGTCTATGTTTTATATTATAAAATAAGCATTAGAAACATAAAAACACAACATAGGACACAACAAAAACAGACATTCAAACATATCAAAAACATATCTTTGTTTTACAAAAAACGACAAACTGAGCACAATAAGAAAGATTTAGACAAAATAACGACAAAAACCATATATACAAAGTATATATACAATTTTATGGAATAAAATGGTGTTTTTGTCGTTATTTTGTCTAAATCTTTCTTATTGTGCTCAGTTTGTCGTTTCTTGTAAAACAAAGATATGTTTTTGATATGTTTGAATGTCTGTTTTTGTTGTGTCCTATGTTGTGTTTTGATGTTTCTAATGCTTATTTTATAATATAAAACATAGACCTGTCTATCCAACATAAATGATATATATATATATATATGTATATATAATATACCAGAGGGTAGCCAAGTACCACCTGTATGTGTGCATGTAGCCTAGGTAAGCTTATGTGTGTATGTATGTTTGTATTTAGCCTATGTATGTATGTTGTATTTATGTATTTATGTATGTACGTCCGTATTTATGTATATGTATGTATGTATGTATGTACGTGTTTATGTATGTAAATGTACGTATTTGTGATTAAATAACTTATATATATATATACGTATATATGTGTGTATGTATGTGCATCATAGAATCCTACAGCTGAATCGCTATATATATATATATGTATATGTGTGTGTGTGTGTGTCTGTGTGTGTAAGTTCTTTAATCACATATACGTACACGTGTGGTTATAGGATCCGATCGCTGATTCTCATATGTCTCAAACTCAATATGCAAGCAAACGGAATTGGCAGTAACACCGAGTGGAGTGACAAGGGTATTTGCATGTGTTTGTGTGAGTGTGTATATATGTAGGTAGGTATGTAGATAGGTAGGTATGTATGTATGTAGGTAGGTAGGTAGGTAAGCAAACGGAAATGGCACTTAACACTGAGTGGAGCGACAAGGGTAATGGATTTGTATGTGTTTGTGTGAGTGTGTATATATGTAGGTAGGTAGGTAGGTAGGTACTAGGTAAGCAAACGGAAATGGCAGTAACACTGAGTGGAGCGACAAGGGTATGGATTTATATGTATTTGTGTATGTATTTATGTAGGTAGGTAAGTAGATAGGTAGGTAGGTAGGTAGGTAGATAGGTAAGCAAATTGAAATGGGAACCACGCTGAATGGACCGATAAGAGTGTTTATGTGTATATGTATGTTTATGAGTGTGTGCTTGGGTGTGTTTTAATAGGAGGGAGTGAAACTGGTAAAGTTAAATATGCTTGGGACACACGACAGCAACACTCTCGAAGGAACGTACGGTGTCGCGCGACAACACAAGGATGGCGCCTGGAGGTTCGCTTCTACTGGCCCTAAGGGGAACGCGGGTAAACAAAAAAAAAGCAGGAAATTTATTAATGGTCCGAATGTCCTGTGTTTGAAATCGAAATGACTCCGGCTGGTAAAATATCTAAGGCACACCAGGGAGCGATCAAACGTGTGCTCGATAAACAGATGATTCCAATCAAACAGAAAGTGCAATTTGTTTGACTTTTTATCACTAACACGAAAACTTATGTTATTACTATCGTGTGGGTTTTTTTGACAGGGGGGGGGGGCAGATGAGAAATAATATCTCTTACATTTATCAACATTAATGTCTGATTTAGAGTTAATTAAATATTTGTTTCGATAAATTTCTAAAATGTAGTATTAGTATTATTATTAATGACATTAATTAAATAATGAAAATAGGCGGCCGGCGACTGTATTAAATGGATTAACTTGGTATTACTATTATTATTAATATTAATATGGACACCGTGATAGCCCAGTGGTCAAGTTCTACCATCTGGGCCCTGTCGCCAGTTCGATTCCCGTCGGTGCCACCAGTATTTTCATTGAACATACCGGTCCGTCTGGAAGTGTTGGAACTGCCCGTGCGGGGGTGTCATTAGAGCCTATCGTCAATTCTTCGTACTCCCCTCACGGGTGAGACGATGGAGGCGCATGTGCAGATTTGCATCAGCCATCATGTGACAGAGAAGCACTATTAATATTAATAATATTATTATTAATAATAGTGCTTCTCTGTTAATGGCTGATGCAAATCTGCACATGCGCCTCCATCGTCTCACTCGTGAGGGGAGTACGAAGAATTGACGATAGGCTCTAATGACACCCCCGCAAGGGCAGTTCCAACACTTCCAGACGGACCGGTATGTTCAATGAAAATACTGGTGGCACCGACGGGAATCGAACTGGCGACAGGGCCCAGATGGTAGAACTTGACCACTGGGCTATCACGGTGTCCATATAGTATTAATAATAATATTAATATTAAAAAAAAAAAAAAAAAAAAAAAAAAAAAACCTGTATAAAAAGTTCGAAATATATAAAAAAGTTCGACGTGTATAAAAAAGTTCGATCTGTATAAAAAAGTTCGATCTTGTATAAAACAGTTTAGACCTGTACAAAACATTTCGGCGTGTATAAAACGGTTCGACGTCGAACTATTTATTACACTTTGAACTGTTGAATACATGTTGAATTTTTTTTTCTACTTTTTTTTAGTTTCCAACTTTTTTTTAATTTTCAATTTTTTTATTTTCAACTTTCTCAGTAAAATTCTAACTTTTTTATTTTTATTTTTTTTTGTTAGCATTATTTGAATGTCGCCCGTAATATATAGTTGTACGTTTTCAACTGCAGTTACATATATTTATTATAACAGTTTTAATAAGATGAAAAAAGTTTTAAGTATGAAAAAAATATAATTATAAAAAAGTTATTTTTATTAATATTGCTGTTGACATTCAAGACAACAAAAAAAATTGATTTTTGTTTTGGTTGGAATTTCAGTTTTGGTTGGAATTTTGATTTTGGGTGAAAATTTGAATTTTTCAAATTAACGGCTATATTCGTCCGCAAAATATCGTAAACTTTCGCGAAATGTTACCGTTAAATTTGAAAATTTGAATTTTTGTCACAAAAATGAAAAACTGTCACAAAAATGAAAATCTGACACAAAAAATGAAAAACTAATTTTTGTTGTCTTGAATGTCAACAGCAATATAAGTATGAAAAAAGTTATAAGTATGAAAAAAGTTATAAGTATTAAAAAATTGCTTTAAAGTTTTTTGAAAAGTCCGATCATTCAAGTTTTTATAAGATATAACTTTTTTAATACATAAAACTTTTTTACAATATAGAATTTTTTAATAAGATATTAATCAAGTTTTTTATATAAATGTTGATCCAAAGAGTATTAACCTGAATGTCGACAATTATACAATAACTGTTCTAACGATATGAAGACTGAGGAATACCTAAAGTAGGGACTCCGTAATCTCCAGACCAAGGATAACAGACAGACCGGAACGGTAAGTATTGCCATTACATAACGAGTGGGCCGGCATAACAGTTAATGCTTTGCGGTTTACATAGAGATTAGTGGAGTTCAAGAGTCTTGGCGGTGAAGCCTGCCCAAGTATCCGGTCACAATATTAATAAAGAGACAAGTCTGAATGCAGAGACAATCTTTAATAAGTCATTGCCCTTTGATGAAAAGAAGGAAAAGTGACACGTCACTACTCAAAACTGAAACTACACTAGGTGTTGGTTCAGACATTCCAGAAAATAAGATGAATTATATACTTAATAAAGGTAATAGTATGGAAATACTAAAGTTCAGGACTGAAATTAAGTAATAGTGACAAAAACGCAATTGATTACATACGTCTAACTTAAGATAAAATTATTAGTATTACTACTTGATTAAAACTGAATTAATAATTCTATGGGAATAACGCTATGTCCATTGACTCTATCCAAGTTATTGCCATCATCATACTTACCGGTAACTATTCGTTATACCAGAATCTGAGACATGTGAATATTGGATTCAACAAACACATTCTCTCCTTCTGACTATGTGTTCTGTGTGTGCATGTGTCGCAGGTTCGCAAAAATGCCTAGCTCACCTTCGCATACAGACCACGCGAATACCCTGCGGCGGGAATGAGAGGTCTCCGAGAGCTCGACAAAGTGGTCAAAACGGTGAACAAGTGTGCGGCATCTTTCGCTCTTGATAGTTAGTTTTGACCTTTAAGCTAATGAGCAAAGAGCTAACAGTCTAGTAGCTAAATGGAATAGATGGTCAGGTATATTACGCGCTTTAATATCTGACTTTCCACATGTGACTGGCTGTTCGGCTTCTTCAGAATTTACCGCGCGTCCGACATCGAAACACACAGAATGGCGATGGAAAGCTGGTTTCGCATGATTTCCAAAGAGGAATAGTTGGGAAGCTCGACCAGGAAGAAGCAAGTCTCTGCTTTTGGAAGAGTCTGATCTGTCAAAGCGCTTGGACTTGAGCGAACAGAGAGAGTCATACACTCGCGTCCCATATCGTGAGGAAGCCTCGACTTTGCCCAGGCAAACTGCAAGAACCTATCGCATAGGCAGAAGCCACTAAACAAGAAAACCCTGAAACAAGCTGTGAACTAGCCAGGGGCAAAACCAGACCGCAGGACTCTATATTTAACTTTAGGCATTCACAAAGGCAAAAGGGAAAGGTGGTACCTGGCGCGGTCGGCTTCCGAGAAATCATGCAAAACTTGCCAAAAATACTTTACGGCTGCAGAATCAGCAGTACAACCCGAGTATTTAGTATGCTTGCGCAACAAATCCAAATCTAGGCCCGGCCTTCCACAGACTCGCATTTCCAACTCTTGCCATGTCAAAAGCGAGGATAGAGTGCAAGTTGTGCCCGAGTTGATGGAGAAACCCGGAAGCACGCTGTCCAATCCAGCTCGGATGACCGCAAGTTGTAGGTAAGCTTCCTGCATGCAAGCGCGCGTTGCCATACACCTAAGCCGTGACTGCTCTGCAAAGGGCACCCTGACTTGACATCCTCCAGGAAAAAGCTCCTGCTGGCTTTCTTCGCTAAGAGAGGTTGTGAAATGAAGCATGAGGTCCGAGAACTGTTTAGAGTCGTAAGGAAAGCCATAGCGCGAGGAAAATTGCAACAGCCGCGCTGTAGGAAATGCAAAACCTTCCAAGAGGGTCAGGGTTGCGATGGGACCTAAAGAAAGCAGTCACCACCACATCTCGAAGCATTCACGAAAATCAATATATATGCTCATTTCCTCCTGTAGAGAACACTCGAGATTGGAGGAGAGGGTAGGTCATTTGTAACACACATACGCACAGTATGGCATCTGATTGAAAGGATGTGATTGCCATTATTGAATGTCTCATGAACCGACCTGATCGAAGCAGAACCTCACTACCGTAAAGAAGCAACTGCCAGAAAGCAGGTGCAAGGTTCAGAGCTAAACATGTTGTTGAGCGGACGGCACAACCCATCAGCTGGCCCAACGAGAAGCAACGCTGTAATCCTTGAACAGAGACTCGCGGGTTTAGAACAAGCTTGTCTTGGTCTAGACCAACCTGACAAATTTTAACCAATATATGACAGCACGCTCATGGGCACAGATACCTGGTGCCGCCCATTCGGAGAGAGAATGAAGATTGGTTCTGTGCCACGGCTCGATCGTGCCTCTAGGTCTAGAGCTGTGCTCAAAGCCGAGAGACTCTCTCGAAACGGCCCAGCAAATCCTTCAGCCGGAGCACTGAGGCTGCCAGCGAAAATGGCTTTCCAGGACCACTCGCCCGCTTTACCCCGCAGGTCTCTCGCTGCCAGGCCCTTCAACTGCTGGTCAATCTGCTCCAACAGTGCTATGTGAGGCGTAATGATGTTTATATCTCCACTTACATCTTCCCCTCCACCACTCCCAACTAGCTCTGGAGATTTCTGGACACCCTTAAAAGATAAAATGTTATCTGGCGGTGCATTATGTAAAGGGAGCCGAAACAAGAGCTCAGGAAGAGAACGATCTTTGGTCTCCGTGGCCTTCAAAAAGGAGTCCAACAACCGGGCTCGAGAGCGTAATGAAGGAACCAGAACAACAGCTAGGGCATGCAAGCGCGGATGCCACGGATTCCAACCGCTCCAGGCACAAAACAAGAACCTTAGTGGAGAGTGCAACGAAATATCGAGTAGTGGCAGCAGATTTTCCTCACTTTCTACTTTTGATGGCTCTGCATCTCTGTCCTCCGAGCTAATATCCATCGCACTGGGCCCTCTGTGCAGCCGCATGTGGTGTTGCTGTTCTCGTTGCACACCTAATTTCAAAAGATCCACTAAACGTGATACTAGCGACCAATCTCTTTGCATGTGCGCGCTCTCACTCGTTGGTTCATCGTCTTCGGACATAGCATGCAACTTTGGCGTGTCTGATTCTTGCTGCATGGAGCCTTTTGCAGTGCTAACCACATTATGGGTTTCATTTGTAATGAAAGCTCTAGTGGACTGAAACAATCGCAGAGCCACTAGAAACTCCATAAGGCCTGCAGCATAAAAAAGCAGGCGAGTCCGAGGGATTATCAAGTAATGACGCACCTTGAAAGTAAAGTGACGTATGCAAGGAGCCAATTTGTTGACTAGGTGGTTCCGAGCCGTTGCTTGTGAGAGCTTGTTCCGCAGCTCCTTCCAACCTAGCCTCCAGTTGAATAGCTGCCGTCACGCGTTCGACACAGCGTCGCCATGGCGTTGCCCATTTCCTTCTCCAGCTTGTAGCCACATATTCCGTCGAGATGGATGGACCCTTATCGGATGACAGAGAATCCTTAACCTCTGACAGACCTGACCAAAAGAATAGAATACGGGAGAGACAACGACTAGCGAGCAGGCGAGGCTCGGAGGGCGAGCCATGAGCCATTGACAACGCAGAGGCTGCCCAGGCAGCTGAATCCTCCTTTTCTTCAGCTCTACCTTGCACCTTAGGCCGGTAGCTCGCTTCTATCACATAGAAAAGAGCACCGCAGATATCAAACAAGACCTCATCAATGACTTGTTCTTCATCTTTGTTCGCGGCATGGTTGGCGAAACAATCACGACCGGAACTAGAGTCACCAGAGAGTTTTAGCTCTGAAAAGAGTGAGCTATCATCACATCTGGCAGCAGAGGCACGGAGTGGATCTAATCTGAGCGCGATGAGCAAATCGACCAACACAACAAGCTGATGCAAAGCACCAAGACTAGATAACGTAACACTGAATAAGGATTCTATTGACGGAGGACGCGCCTTGCCATCATGGCTAGTCCTCTGATCTTCTGTCGATGGAAATGCCTAAAAAAGACGGGACATTTGAGTAGCGCATAGTCTCAACTGTAAAACATGTAAGATTCAAGGTTTGAACAATATACCGATGAATCCGAGATGTAAGCCGGATTGGTAACTGCGATAGGTGGAGAGAGGTGCGGCCAGGTAAATGTGCCAAGCAGTCTTGTTCTTTCGGCGTCCGCAAACAGCCACAGGACGCGCCGTTTGTTAGCAGGGCTACGCCATGCCTCTGCCCGCAGACAAAGTAACAAAGAAGAAAAGGACGACGAACCAGATAAGGATGAGGTGGCAGTTGAAGTAACAGGGTCAACGGGCGATGACAAAGAAGAAAAACAAGAGGAACTGACAGAAGAAGGGGAGGAGGAGGAAGAGCAAGAGGGAGAAAGAGAAGGAGAAGCGCTCGGGGAGAAACAGCTAATCTTCATCGAACGCGGCTCCACCTGTCCTAGCCAAGGAAGAACACACGTTTCTTCCTGTTTGTGCTTTTGGGGTGAAAACGCCTGCATAACTTTACGACAGACTCCTTGAACGACGTTGTACACCAAGGCTGACCGAAGGCTTTTAGACACACCGGGTTTCGAAGAGCTAGAAGATGCAGAAGATTTTATCTGTGACGAAATGGAGAACGAACCCATGAGGTGTACTAATCGGTCTGTCAAATTAGCCCTGAGAGAAAAGTCCGATTCACTCACCCGTCCGTTGAACTGGATTAAGTCAGCACTATGGATACCTCCCCAGCCTGACATACTCAGGGCGGGTAGACAATCCAACAAAGGTTCGAAGGCATCGGGTGGAAGCCGAAGAGGCGGTGTGGCAAAACGGACGCTGCCACCACCGGCATCAAGCTCAGCCCCTAGCCCTAGCAACAACACCAGGCGGCGTATCCTTATACTCAAGCCAGCAAGTAGAACGTGGTCGACTGACTGCAGTGCCTGCATTGCATTGTCTGGTGAGGTCGACATTGACCTAGAAACCGAGTCTCCAGAAGGAACATCATGGCCCTCTCTTACCGAATCAACCAAAACTTGACTACTGGATGAGTTGGCGTTGAGTTTGGAGAAAAACGAAGCTCGGATTGCAGCTGGTGGTGGCACGACAGTCAATTCACTCAAAGGAACCCATACAAGCAACGAGGGTTGTATAACATCGCCTAATGGGCTGACCTTAACCAGTACAGTGGTTGGGTACTCGTCAGCATCTCCAGCCATTTTTGCTGATTTTTTTTTTTTCTTTTTCTTGAAAAACGAAGAGACGGAATCCACTGCGGGTGGCAGGTCCGACTTGGAGTTGGGCGTACTAGCTGTCTGAGAAAGTGACTTCGATTTCCGATCATAGGAGCCCAGTGCAATGATGGTACCCCACAATTCCATTGTGAGTGCATCAAGGCTCGATCTTGTCTCCTTCGCAAGGTGTGGCGACGCTATGGGAAAGGCCTGGCCATCCGAAGGGCTACTTTTGAGTGGTAAAACTATGGTTGGAACATGGTAAGCTAGAGCGTTCTGCATACCGGATGAAAGTAAGACTGAGCATCCGATAAGCAGCTCATGAGGCACTTGGTACTTGAAAACCGAAGAGGAGTCGGAGGCACGGCATATGCGAGCAAGTGTGTGATTAGGACCATCGTTGTCGATACTTGCAGCCCAAGCCCCTACATGCGCCCAATCTTCACTTTCTTTACCTTTTGACCTGTCGACGCCCAGGCTCCCGCTTTGCGCGCGACGTGCTAGGCGAGATTGTTGGCGCTCGTACTTGCGGACGTTCTTGAGAGACTTCTGCTGCTCAAGGAAACGTTCCCAGTGGCTGCTTAAGTCCGAAATGCCAGGTGCCCCATGCTCCATACACCTTGAATAAATTGAGCAAGAAAAAATCAAACCATGAGATCTAACAATCGATACAAACTGTCCATGTAATTTTTGGTGGGTGGCGAAGGATAAGAACTCAATTATTATGTGATGAGAAGAAGCTAGATACTATATCCTTGTTGGATTACCACATTAAAGCGAGTTTAAGCGATGAGAAGTAGCTAGATACTATATCCTTGTTGGATTACCACATTACAGCAGCGTCAAGATTCCCCCTTGAGTGAATGAGCGCCGCTTGTGCCAGGGGTTTGTCGAACCCAACCTGCCAAGAAAGCCATCAAGGAATGACTCTTTTACAAATTAAATGAATATAGCATTGCTTTTTACCTCCATAATGCGGTCCACATAATCTAAAATTAGAGGACGAGGAATTATTTCCTCGTCCTCGTCCTCATCTTCCTCCTCTCCATCATCGTCACCCTGTCGTCCCTGTGATGAGATCTTCCCTGTTCCTTTGCTTCCTGTGCCGCCTGAGTTCTGTACTAGTTTAAGCTTAGTGACTGGCAACAATCCCTTGAATTCTTTTGGAAAGTGAAGCAAGCCCGATGCCAGTAAATATTCCAAATTCCTATCATGAGAAGCCAATACACGCCTGCAAGCATCGAAAGCGACTGAGAGGCCCAAATCAGATCTAGATAAAAATGATCTGCCGGCGTGACCCACGGTGGTTTCAACATTTAATGGAAGGCCTGGTAATCTGCGTAGGAGAGCTGGAAGCAGGCTTGGATAGATCGAAGCAAGCTTGGGCATTCGCTGCAAGTAGTCGGATACACAAGAGACCATGGCGTTGTCCAAGGCTGTGGTCAAAGTTGACTTTCCTTTTTGTGCTATATTTGATTTTGGTGCAGGCTCAGGTTCAAGCTGGCCTCTACTCAAGCAGCGTAGAAGAGCCGTCCAAACCTTTATAAACCAAGTGTTGGAGGGTGAAGTTGACGATGCCAGTGAAGAATTCCAAGGTTCATCCTTCACAGTCTGGCTTTGGTCGGCCTTGTCCACTTTGGCTTGCACAACATCGTAAGGCAAAGGGGGGTAGACAGGATGCATAGCAACAAGGAGTTTGCGCGGTACAACAACCTCTTCTGTGGGTCCGTTTAAGAGCCTACTCACCTGCACTCGGTACCAGTTGTCTTCATTTCCGTGGTCGTCAAGTGTCCCACAGACAGCTGAGGGTGCTGCATCAGCCGCCATTTCAAGGGCAGAGATATCGTGTTGGGTACCCGAGAGATGAGCGACTGAAGCAGGGATTACGGCCAGAATTTTGCCGCGATGGGCTGCGTAGGGTGCCATATTTACACATACGAAGCTGCCTACTTTCAATGGTGGTGGGAAAGCACCTAAAACATCTAATGCTCCTAACAAAAAGCACAGATCTCCCTGATCTTTCTGAAATTCCTCTCTGAGCGTGCTGTCATCTTTGTTGGTAACAGTGACGGGGTGTTGTAGTTTGCTGCTGTATCGATTTAGGCTCTCCTCCAACGCCTCAGCCAAAGGCAAAGTCCAGGCAGATACAATCGCGGTCGAAAGCAAACGGCGCAACGAGCAGACAAGTGAGGAGCGGGCCGCCGTAAATGCCAGTGCCTCGTCGTCTGCAGCATTCCAAGTCTGCTGCACCCATGCTTCTTTGTCCACTCCTGGACTTATGCTGCTCTTCGTGTTATCTCCGATGTGAGCCTTCGATTGTGTGGACAAGAAATCATACTTGGCAAGCAGGGAAAGCTTGTACATGGGGGACGCGGACAAAATGAAAGAACCGACAACAGACAATAAGGTCATACAGACCTGCTGACTAGTGCAAAATGCGCGACAAGCCCACGACATGGGCTGCAGTTTAGGCATAAACAACACGGACGAAGCATTACTGGAGGCAAAAGAAATAGACGTCAACATAGTAGGGGTCGCAGAAGCAATTGAACACGTGATGAAATCATCTGAAACACTTGAAGAATCGCTTGAAGTCATAACAGCGGCATCGGACAGACTGGGAAAATGAGGGTGATTATTTTTGCGGTCAGTGGTGATCACCGATGTCACTGCAGGGGTAGCTGTGGTAGCAGTACCAGTAATCATAGAAGTAATCGTGGAAGCAGGAAGAGTAGCAGTGGTAGCCGTAGTAGCAGCAGTAGTAGTAGCAGTGGTGGTGGTGGTAGTGGCAGCAGAGGGAGGAGTGGCAGTAGGAGGATAAGAGAAGGCTGCTGTAAAAGTGGAAGGATCGTGCTTGGGAATGTGCGAAGCAACAAGGGCGGCAACTTGAGCCTTGAGTGCGGCAGGAAAGCGAAAAGAGGTGTCGGTCAACAAGAGCAGAAGGTACTGGATTGTTGGAGCAGGACATATTGAACTTTTTGTAAGAACCCGTAAGAGCTCACACACACGGGACACGGCCGTGTTGAGCTCTTTCGCTGTCGTTTCAAGCTTTGCGCTCATTGCTGCAGGCTGCTTGTGATGCTTCTGTTCGCCGCAATCCATAGACTCGCTTCCATTTGCCTTGCGCGCTTTGTAAAGCGCAATAGCGTCACTCAAGTCGAGTGCGAAAGCAGCTGATCTGGGCCGACCTTCTGCCTCTTCTAGACTACAGTGAGTCAAGAAAGGTGCCAGGCGCCCAGCATGAATAGAGATCCATTCATTCCACTTGGGATCCCAACCGTGATATGTAACCAAGACCTGGTCAACTTTTACTGCAAGAACAGCACCAATAATCCATTTGTGCTGAATTGTGTCCCTTACATCCAAAATAAATCCCTCTGGCAACGGATGAACTAATTTGGTGTCTGCACAATTTAAAGTGGTCAACATACTCCCTACAGGACCGGACACGTACAGTGAAGCCAGGGTTGTCTTGTTGCAGATACTAATATTCGGACCAAGAGTCTGCCCATGTCCACCGGCAGCAGCGATAGTGATCAGGCCGCGAGAGACTTGTACGTACAAATCTTGGTTGAGAGGTTCTAAAAGAGCTTGAAGTTGCATCTGGCTTGCAGTTTGGCTCACAGAAGCTTTTCCAGGCTTTGCCAACTCGAGACAGGATACTACTAGTCCAAGGAAGGCTGGCCAGACGAGATGGACCAAATGAGGGAACGCTGATGCCAACAAAGTCGACGAGGAAAATCGCAGAAGCGCTTGCGGCACCTGCGCACGAAGCACTCGCACCGCATCGGACGGCATGCTGAGGTCTGGAACCAACAATTGAAGCATAAGCCGCAATCTTGCCTCCGTAGTCTTTACGAAACTGTCCACAGCTTTCTGTTCTTCCCGTGCTTGTCGTAGCTCGCCATATGACTGCATTTCTTCATCTTCATCGTCTTCCTTGAAGTTTGCTTGAGTTAATACTTCCTTCGCTTTCGACTCAAGCCCAACCTGTGTCTCGTTCAATATCTGAACAAGCACTTCAAGAAGATGCTGATAAACTTCCTCTTCTTGCGCTATGTCGAAGCTAGGTTGGAGTCCAGCAAGCTTGGAAGGACGCAGGAGATCGCAAACCGGTTGGTGGGAGAGGTGCCGCCAGACAAGGGGGAGCAGAACGTGTAGAACATGCTCAGTAGTGGCGGGCCCCTCTTCCACAAGTTCGCTCAAACACTGAAGAACAGTAAGGCGGCCTGCGTGGCGTGCTTGATGTTCACTGATCGCTCCACTCAATACCTGCACTCACACAGGTGACCGCATGAACAAACCTGGCGCAGCTCAAACTGCAAAGTGATGTATAAATTCATTTGCTATCAAGCAATTTGAGGTGCCAAATGCCTGGTACCATAGGATCCGGAGGCTTTTGAAACTGGCGCAAAAAGTCCCATACCCAATCTTCGATCTCTACCCCTGCTTCCATATGCTGCATGACAGCCGCAGTGATTTCCACTTCTTCGTCCTCCTCTTCATCTGCTTCTTCACTGTTTGTTGAAGGAGACCCGATCCGTCGTCTGCGCTTCTTGCTTGCCAATCTGAGTCTCTGCATTCGCTGCACAGCGTCGATGCTTTCAATCGAATCGGTTTGGAGCACTGGCGGTGGATAAGGGACAGGGCTGCTTGTTCTGCCTCCTGCTGAACCATCGTTGGAAGAATTCGATGAACTTCTGCTAGCATTGCTTGTTGAACTGTGTCTCCGCAAGCCGAGACTGCTGCTTCGACGCTGCCGCCTCTTCCGTGTGCCACTTTCCTCTGCTTCATCGCCATCATCCACAAAGCCACGCAAAAGAAACAGTGCATGTGCTCTCAAGCTTTGTAAGAGTCCGGTGAGTTCAGACTTTTGGTTTTGATCCGAATCTGTCACAGAGGAAGACGTTCCCAACCTTACTTTGCGTTTGAGACTCTTGTGAGACTCTTGAGATTCCAGTGGATCAGCCGCAGATTTGCGTTCCTGATCTTTACCGTCCTTTTTCGACGACGAGGGTTGTTCTACGGTTTCATCACTCAAGGCCCGATCAGGGTCACTACAGACAGCGTGCAGCTTTTCGATAATAGGATGGCGGATCTGATTAAAAATTTGCCACACAAATGCCTTCCACCAGGATGGGCATGTGCGTTGCAACATACAACGAACGTTTCGCTCCAAGCTGCTCTGAATAAGAAGCCGAAGTTGGATAGACTGCGCAAGTTCTAGAGATAAATCAAGAAGGGCAGGGCTGCCGGTGTGTACAGCCATCACCGCTGCCGCAACTGCTTTCTCAACCTAAAAAAATTGTTGGAAGTGCATAAGAACAGCAGCATACAGAGATACAGAAGTAAATATGATCATACACAAGATAATGAGACGAAGAGATTTGAGAAAATCGAAACAGGATCATCACAAAAACGATGCAGACGAAGGCGAGACCGGGTAAAAGGGACTTAAATTATGTTGAGCCGCTCCCCCACCACATTCATTGAGGCAGTGTGTCAGAAAAGCACTCAGCCGATGCGCAGGCGGAGCAGATAGCTTCAGTCCCTGCAATGCTGTTACTTCACACCGAGTAAATTCTTGCAAGAAATTCCTTCGACACGAAGAGCTTGCCACCTCCTTTCTGGCGGTTGACATTGGAGTAAGTACACGTGGCGGAAATGTAGAAAAAATACTGATGGATCTCCGCCTCTGGTGCTGCCTCTGCAAAAGGCGAGGAAGTAAAGCTCGAGCAGTTTCGTCTTGTAAAGATGACGCGGTTTCTGTATACAAATAGCGTAGAAGACGCTCCAGTAACAACGACAAGACTACTAAGTCATGAGAAAAGCCAGAATCCCAGGGTGTTCTTCGGAGACCTTCCTCTTCAAGGAACAAATCTCGCGCATCATCACCTTTGTCTTTGTAAGGTAGATGGCTGTGTTCGTCTTCATGGCTGCCTTCCACCAGCTCGACATACCCAGCTGCACTCACGCGAGATACACTGGCAAGAGAGGTACGACGAAGGCGAAGTAAATTAGATTGCACGGCACTAACAGCAGCAGACAAACCGAGCACAACAGAAAGCATCCAAGTAAGGCTTGCTTGCTCCAGCTTGCGCTCTTCCACTTGCAGCATGGACATCAAAGCAGATGAGAAAAGCAGGGAGAGCGCTGGTCGACTGAGAAATGGACGAGGTCGCCTCGCAGACTGGTTGGACGTCGGAGTCACCGTGTAGAGTGCATGACTCGCCATATCTACAACTGCTGCCGCTATGTATAACAAGAGTGCTGAATCAGAAGTCACATCAAACTCTCCCTTCCGAGTCTGCGTCCATGTCTGACTTTTCCCTTCTGCTTGCATGCCACCTTGGTGAGGGTTCAATTCTGATCGGGCGTCCACATCCTGCAAAACACCTCTGATGGCTGCCTCTGGAGCGGCCTTGTCGACGTCACCATCTGCATAACTAACCAAAATACATGCATACGCATGGATAATCTGCATATAACAGGTAATTATCTCTTACATATATCCTTCCTTCTTTTTTGGGAATGCTCTGCCGGTTCCTACCCATCACTAGGAAGCGTGAGATGAATAACAGTAACAGCACTCACAAACAACGACACAACATCATGACGAAAAAAAGACACGGAAAGGAAAAGGTAGTACTTCAAGTGATAAGTCCCGTCTCCGTTCACTTTCACAATAGTAGCCTTGTACACTAACGGCAGCTCTTCGGCTGGATTGCGTTGCCACCATAGCGCCGCCACCTGCTGCCCTTGAAGAAATGTTTGACCCACAATTTGCTTCGAAATACTTTCTGCATGTCCCAGAATGTCCTCACTTTTTGCTGTAGCCTTCCCAACGATTCGCAGCTGGGACATGAGCGCAAGCAGATAATAGGCAGCCAAACGAGGTCCCGTTGAAAACTTGTCTGTTACTCCAACAGAATAAACACATGATGAAAATGACGATCCACGAGCCACTGAAGACAAAGATGAGTGGACACGCGAAAAGGAATGAAGGTGAAAAGATGACAAAGACTTGGCTTCGTCCTCTGAGACAACCGCATTCCGCAAACACTTCAAAAGTGCGCCTATACATTCCACTATCTGTTCATGCCTGGCATCTGAGCTGCGTAATTTGTCGGATGTTTTCAAGGGAAAATTTTCGCTTTTCACCTTGTCATTTTCTGTTGGTGCGATGGAGCCATGAAGGAGGCTGGGCTTTTCTACACCTTGTGTTGAGTTTTGACAAACTGGCACCAAGGCCGGAGGCAGCGAATCGTCTTGTTTCTGTTCTTGTTCTCGGATTGCTTGCATGATCGCAGGATGCATTACCTCAGCCGGATCGATGGTTAAACACCCTGACGGTACCAAACCAAGACTGAAAGAAAGGTAACGAGACGCAAGGAGGCAGCGGAGATGCTCCTCGGCTTGTGAGCTCTCAGCGACGGCAAAGAAGTCTGACATTCCATCAACTACTGGCAAACCTCTACGTGGTATCTTATTGCGCGCTATCGGAGAGACACTGCGTTTATCTCCAGAAGACGTGAGACCCAAAGACTCGCCATGACTAGAATGCCCACCTTCGCTGGAGTTTAAGCGACCAAATTTTTTCTTCTTGCGCCGTTTGCGAGGCGGTCCGCCGGTTGACGTTCGAGGTGGTGTTTGCTGGAGGGTCTTCTCAGTTCCATCTGTACGGCTGCAGACTGCGTCAGACTGGCGCATGGAAGAGTTATCTTGTGTTGATGCCGATGAATCGGAGCATGCCTTGGGATAGAGGTTTGGAGATGTCGCAGAGGAGGATACGGAGGTCGTGAGCACCTTCAGCAGCGACAAACGTTCTGCTAGTGAAGGGTACAGAAATTCAAATGCTCCAACTAGCGCTTGACGTGCCATAGCGGACAAAACCGGATAGCGTGCTCCCATCTCGCGCAGAACATTTGCAGAAGCTTGATCTACCTGTGCTGTGTGCGCAACTGCCCCTGAGCAAGAAATCGATGTCAAAGAAGGCACATGGCCGAAAGCCTCTAAGATATTTCGCATATAAGTAAGAGGTCTCTCAAGAGCTGTGGGTCGGGCTGGCACTTGGAGTGCTCCGGCTGTGCCAGGGCCAGCGGATAAATGAGTGAGACGATTGAGCGCGGCCTTGAGTGCAACCAACAATGCTTCGACGACTGTTGCAAGGGATGCACCCTTTGACTGAGGAACTTGATAAACTTCTTTCTTACATAAAACATGAACTAAACCTGCAATTTGAGATAGTTGTCCAATCGAACGATACAGCTCCGTGCCACCCTCCAGAAAGACTAGGGAATGGAGCATCACAGAAATAAGAGAAAAAGTCTTAGCTTGCCATGAATCCGCAGTCTCTACCTGTTCTCCAAGATCTACAAAAGATTGGGAGGACGGTGAGAAAGCGTCACCAGCTTGGTCGATGTTGCTACCGGGATCGACACTGCTGCGAGACGAAGACATTGGTCGGAGCTTCGGCAACGGCTGCCATATATGGAGAGAGCCATTCCCATAGAGTGTCACCAGCCGAGCCTCCAAGACTTGCCCGCGATCTCTCTCATGGTTGGCGCCATTACTCGACAGAGAAAAGAAAGCCATCGCTTCCGTTTCTGGCACGCTTGCCATGTTGAGCAAATGGCAAGGGAGGAGCTCAGCACGTTCTCGTGGATCAGCCTAACCACATAAACGGAGAAGTCAAACAATAACAACAACAAAACTACAAATAATAAGGAAATCCAGCTACTAACCGGGAGCTGGTAGAAATGCGTGGCGCCTTCCGGAGTGACAGCAACCAGCACCTGATCTCGAGGATCCAATGCTGCTAGCTTCAGGCGCAGCGGACTATTTTCCAAATATCTTTTAGCGCCCTCTTGAGAAGATGCTTCTCGAACCACGTTCTGCTCCTTGAAGTTATGAAAATCAGAAGTTGGTTTAGAAACAACGATATGAGTGTGCTCGTCAGTGAAGCCACCACCCATCAAATGACAAAATCGACACAAAAATGTGGCTTCTTTGCATAGTCCTGCGGCAAAACCGCTACTCCTGGCCAAAGAAATATGGCAACGATCACACACCCGAGGGCGAGTCAGGCCTCCTGGCAAGGAAACACGCTGGTCGAGAGATGCCTTTGAAGGAGGGCGAGGCAAAGGCTGCGGAGTTGCCAGCAACACAAAAGTATCGGACAGCCATGCTTCAGAGTGAGTTCTAGTCGTTGATGGATGGTTAGCCCTAAGGGTTGGACCTTGGCACTGATAATATGCAAGAGAGACATCTGATCTTTCTACACCTCTTGGATCCTCGTTTGGACACTCTCCCTCAACGTCCATGTCCACGGCAGTCGATTTGTGCCCTTGCGAAGACTCCAGCACCCAGAGCCCTGGTCCATGCATATTCTCATAAGAAAGGCTTAGACTTTTCCGCCTTGAAACATTTTCAGCGACTCCACTTCGCCAAAATATTGGAAGAACAGGATAGTGATGTTGCTGGTATTCGTTTTCTTGGTCGTGGACCAACAGAAGTTCTGTGAGAGATTCCGTGGATCGATCCTGTGCGCGAAAGCAACAGCAAATGATAGGGAAATTTGAAAACAGCAAGCAGGAAGGCAAACAAGCAAACAAACAAACGACAATGAAATACGAGAGAACCTGGAGGAAAATTGAGCGGGGTGTTAAAAGGATTGTGCGATCGGAAGAATCGGGCAGGAGGGGAAACTGTTGCCAAGCCAGTGGTGCAGAGGTTGTAGTGCTTGGCGAAGCGGATTTTAGGACATTCCCGGAAGTCGTATCCACTACGTTGTGGACAGTGCCCTCATGAAATTTCCAGTTGCTGGTGAGAACACTGGAAACGAAGTGCCGACGTGCTTCCACAGACATCACATCCTGCAAATCCTTGGCAGTTGGATCTGACATCAGCATCAGCTGGGCCTATGCAAGACAATAGACAGGCAGAATATGAACCATTTTTTGAGATCTAGAATCAACACACCTTCATATGAAAATCAAGATCGAGAAGTTCTCCACCGGATCCAGGATCAGGTCTTTTCTCAAGCTCCACATGGCTGAGGAAAGGTCGCAATCGCAAAGGGTGTTCCGATCCACCTGGTACAGTTGCTCGCACCCACTCTCGGTACCTGAGTGCACACACAGCGAATCAAACCAGTGAGATAACTTCATCACATGACTGACCCAGTCTGCAATCCATCGTATCTGAGCTGAACTTCTGGTTGACCGCCCACAAAACGAAAGGAAGTCACGACTGCAGCGCGCCAATTCTTGTCCTTTATTACAGAGATTGAAAAAACAAAACAAAACAAAACAAAAAACAAAAAAAAGAAAACAAAAAACAAACAACAACAAAAACAAAAGCAAAAACAAAAAAAAAAACCAAAAAAAAAAAACCACACAAACAACAACAACAAAAACACAAAAGAAAAGAAAAAGTATTGTCTGTATTGATTTCGGCGCACTGTAGCCATGTCCATAAAGCAGGGTCATATTCTGAATGTAGTCGTTTGAACATCTGAACATACTTGAAATATGCTACAATATTCGAACCTTGCTCTGAGCATCGATCAAGAAGCCTTGTTGCAGTAGCTGGCGCTGAAACGGAAGGAGTTGGTTTAGAATTTTCTCATGGTGCTCAGAAAAGTGCCAAACAAATCTAAAATCAGCCTCCTTACGTGTCTCCATGTCTGAAGTTTGATGAAGATGAAGGATTGCAGGTGAGGATATGAGCATCGTATCAGGGTCAATCCGAAGCAGCTGGTTGGGAGGTAGCAAAGGCGATCGCATCAACAATATCCCCTTGCCTTGCGACCTTCTACGCCTTCTCCGGTTGGGTTCTTCAGCTAAATCTTCCTTCTTCTCTGTTACTGCTTCAAAGTTTGATGTTGTCTTGATTTCCTCCCGCGACGAAGCAGGGACAAATGCTAATGACGCACCAGCATGGAAGCAAAGCGCAACGTTTTGTGCATAAACCTTGCCGGGCACAGACGTTGCTTTGACAACTTTACCTTCTTGATGGGATACAAGTCCAGAGCCTAGCTTAACCAGGCCAAACCTTTCACTCAGAACGTAAATAAAGCCAGAAGGGTCCAGACAGCTCCGAAGGGTCTTTAACTTTGTTGGGAAATTGCGGCATAACGACACAGTCACAACCAGCCTTTGGCCTGGACCGGCATTTTGCAGGTGATGGCTTGTGAACGAGGTGTTGGAATTTGACTCGCCATGCAAAGGATCGATTGAATCGGCCTCGGCTTTACTAATTGGCGGCACTCGCGGGCCTATCGGGAGTGCACGGACATAGTCTGCAGAAATCTGCGTCACATGAGAAGTGGATATGATTCGCAAAAAACGATGCCTGTCCAATGATTGCTGCAGCAACCATCGATCCATCAAATCGCTTAATACTTGTAGGGACTCGAGAGGTAATTGAAAGGGGATGGGTGCGCAAATCCCTCCTTTTGGGGAAGGTTTGGAGGTAGAAGTAGTGGACACTCCAGGAGATGGCTCCTGCTGCTTGCCTTTCTCACCTTGAAATAATGTATGATCATGATCTTCAGTTGCAAGGTTGAAATCCGCGCCAACAGATGCCATCGTGTCGACTAGATTTTCAGGCTCACTAGAGGGCAGAGCGTGGTCCATGACTGAGGGCGGAAGGACATCAGAACCGACAAGTGGAAGTAGAAGCAATCGTATGAGCTTAAGCAAAGCCCGTGGCGTGCCGAGACCCAGCAGCAACCTCCATAGATTTGTGCGTACAACGTCGATGTGTCCAGCGCTACTTGTTTCGGCAGGATGGATCTTGCCAGCACGTTGTGTGTAATCAATACACAATTTCACTAAACCGGAGTAGTATGTACCTTGCTGCGGGCTTGTTGGCACAATTTCGTTCGGGCCATGTTTATGGGCCACCTTTTGCAACGTCTCCCAAAACGAATGTGGGACCTGCCGACTTTGCTTGAACTGTTCTAGTTGCGTGAGGACCATGTCCCAAACAAAGGCAGGCTGTTGCTTGTCCGACGAATGACCAGTCGTTGATTGAATATGCGCCTTGAAAGTTATGCCAGTGTAAAGATGTACATACGGTAGGTCTATTCTATTCAACATGCTACTCATGCAAGAAACCTGAAAAATTCAATAAGAATAAGTGAGCTATACGAAAAATTATGAGCTGGTCATACCTGAGCATCTGCCACGGCCGTTTCATGTAGCAATGAGTTGACCACCGCCCCAGACTTGTCCTGCAATCCTACAGTGTGCACCGCCCCCGGAGCACTGATGAAATTTGGATTTGCTGCAGTGGAGTTCTGGCTGGAACTGAGAAGTTGTCGGAGTTTCGACAATCCATTTTGCAACGATTGATTCCTAAGTTCCCCTTCAGCGTCCGCGAAAGAGTCCGCTACCCCAGTCTCCCCAGCTTCCAACGTATCACTAAAAAGAGAACCTCCCGTATCGACAGAACATGCGGAAAGCTCTGCAGACAAGGAAGTGGCAGAAAGTGTGGTATTTCGAGCCTGGCCTCCGGACTTGGAGCTTGCTTCGGAAGCGTGTTCGAATAAAGTTCTTAAACGCTCACTTTCCTGTTGCGAGATAGTGCCATTTGTGTGCTGCATGTAAGGAGCTATCCGAGGGGAATTTCGAGGAAGAGTAACCTACATGGTTTGCAGGCAATATAAAAAAGGATACGACGAGTGACATTCAAACCTCATGTTTCTCCCAGCTCTCGTAGCGAAAAGTCTTGTGCTCACTGGGTATCAGACCCATCGGGAGACCGCCTATACGACTATTATCCACAACCGCTTCCCCAATAACTTGAGCTATTAGCCAACGATCCAACTCAGGACAAAATAGATCCACGAGCTGGCCTTTATCCAAACTCAAACGATTATTGTACACATACTGTCGACGTACCATGTGGACGTTATTGATGCCCTGCTGATTGAGATTTTCGACAGAAGTGTTGGAAGTACTCGTTGCTGTTGCGTGCCACGTAAACACAAGTGGAAGGGCCACCGCGGGAGCTTCCTCTTGAAACGAGGTCATGTGCTTCATGACATCACCAGGAGCAGGAGAGTTAGTAACACTGGTAGACGTTACTGACTGGATAGCTGGAAATCTGAATGCTCGCACTGAATGAAAGGATTCCGAAAAGCGAAAGTCATATAAGAGACCGATAGTGAACGCAGCTGTTGGAAACGACACATGACCTGAACATTTCAAGAATTATCGATGGCCCACAGAGTAAATTTGTTACCTTGGAACGTACCGGGAAGTAAAGCTTCCTATATTGAACATAAAGACATAACGTTTTAAAACAAGTTAGGAGAGGTTAGAAGACCTCTCGTTGTTCTGATTCAAGGGTTGGCCGAATCAGAGGCGGACGAAGTGCTTCTGATGGATACATCCGCAAGTCCGAGGGTCTCTGCGGTCTAGGCCTACACATTGCAGAAGGGACCTCTTTTGCTGACAAAGTCCTGTCCAACTCAAGACAAACTTTCGACGTACCCATGGTTTGTCACAAAATAAACCTTCACCTGTGTCTCGGAGAAACTTATTTTAGTCAGTCTGCAATACAATGATAACTTTGAATGATAAAAAGTTTGCGTATGAAGAGACCTGCAATACTGTGAAGGATCTTTGCGAGAAATGCACACGGAGTCTTCCAACTCCAATGAGACCATCCAAAGCCATAAACGAAGAAAGGAGCACAAATCGCCACCAGCAGTCTAGGATGCTTCCCCAATAACAAGAATTGAGGTACTGGTTGTGTCAAGTATGAGACTGCCAGCAAAAGAGGTTACGAATATAGCGCAGTGATAAAGGAAAACAGGAAAAGTGGATAAACTCAGGCAGTTGTCTGTCAAGTTTTGGCCCCACAACCCTTCCCCCCCCCCCCCCCGCCTCCCCACATACACACACCTTGTAGTTGCGATTGTCGTTGTTGTTGCTTTATTTTGTTGATTATTCGGTTTATTTGTGAAGAATGGAGGAAAAGAGGAGATAGGAGTTCGCAAATAAAGGCGTTTTTGAGATTATCCAAAAAGTTAAATGCAAATTCCCTAGTGTCACAATACTCATGCGACCTATTCATAGCAATAACCACTAAAGCACAAAAATTTCCCCAACTTTCAAAAGAAAAAAGTTTGGCAGATGCACGGAACTGGTTGTTCGGCGTGCCAAGTTCTTCTTCTTCTTCTTCTTCTTCTCCTTCTTCTCTTTCTTCTTCTTCTTCTCCTCCTCCTCCCCTCCTTCTTCTTCTTCTTTTTCTTCTTCTCCTCCTCCTCCTCCTTCTTCTTCTTCTTCTCCTTCTTCCTTCTTCTTCTTCCTTCTTCTTCTTCTTCTTCCTCCTCCTCCTGCTCTTCCTCTCTTCTTCTTCTTCTTCTTCTTCTTCTTCTTTCTTCTTCTTCTTTCTTCTTCTTCTTCTTCTTCTTCCTCTTCTTCTTTTTTTCTTCTTCTTCATCTTCTTCATCTTCTCGCTTGGTTTTCCGATTTCTTCGTCGTCTTCTTCTGACCTGAATCGAGCCTCATCGAGATTTCTCAGAAATAGAAAACAAGCAGCGCCTCGGACCAGAAAATACCGATGTATTGTGCTACTGGGATGTTGCAGAGGTTTACTTTGACAACAAAAAAAGGCAAAGTTGGGTCTTCAGCAGATAATATTGACAGCGGAAAAAGTCTACATCCTCCCGTGCTATGTGTTTGTGGGGGGTGAAGATTGAGGGGTATGTTAGCTGAACGATGGGTGTGAGAGAGGTTAGTTGGACGATGGGTGTCCAGGTTGGAGGAGAGGGGGCCTTGCTATAGTGTTTAAGCATTACACGTCAAAGGTTACCAGCTGCCTTGGTTAATTTAATACTTATGTAGTCAATTTGTACTACTATTACTAGTATCAAGTTTTCGTTGTCTTTTCCAGAATTACCACTGATTTATTTTTGGTTCTCGAGTTTATTGCCTCACTTCTTTCAAGTCCTCGTTGTGATTTCGTTCGAAATACTAACTGACAAGAAAGAAGAAAAAAGTAGGAAAGCAAATAAGAAAGAAAGAAAAGAAACAGAATGAGAACCAAAACAACTGGACAACTGCAGGTTTTCGAGTTTTTTTTTCTCATTTCTTCGAATTCTTCCGGGAATTCTTCCTTCACAAATTCGGTCAAACTCCTTCACTAAAAGTACTGTGATTCGTGCGATCTGAAGGGGTGAAAAACAAGAAAGCAAGGAAGAAAGAAAGAAAAGCAACAATGAACAACTCAGAGAACGAGAAAAGAAGTAGAAAGGAAACAACACAGAGAAAGAGGACAAGGCAGAGAAGGAGGAGGTGAAAAGAGAAGGAGGAGCAAAGACGGAACTTGGAATCGGCAGATGGAAAATTTTAGATGGACGAATGGTGGTTGATATTGTTGGAAAACCAGTGGATTGTGAAAACAAAAAAGTTTGGTGGGGTGATGGGGGAAAAAGGCAATTTTCCCGTCGAGTCTTTCCTTTTTCCCGCAGATCCTTTCAAAAAATTTGAAGTTGGAAATTGGATAGTCCCACACCCACGCTCCAAACCACGATGAGGAAGGGTCATCCGGAGTCCACTCTCTCCATTCTCAAGATGCGAGTACAGAGCTCGAAGATGCTCATGGCTGCCATGCTGCTTGGCGGGTTTTTGCTCGGTGCCATGCTCTGCGGGACTTTGATGTGTGATACTCCGTCCAGCGCGGTTGTTTACAGCGACTCTGTCCGAAAATCATACGCGCCTGTTCCCAAGAGGGAAGCCGTTTCTGATCGTAGGGAAGCGATGGCTATGTTGCAAGAGTGGTTTTACAGTAATGGGGGGAAGCTCCATGACAAAGTTGTTCTGCGTGAGCGAGAAGACTTGCCTGGTGTGTGGGGCTTTTTTGCAACGGGTGATGTCAAGGATGGAGAGGTGTTTATTGCAGTGCCTCAACAGCTGTTCCTCAACTCACATACTTGTCTACATGCAATCATTGAATACATGACCGCTCTTCGTGAAAAGAGCTCTTTGCCGCCTCATACGGTCACTCCTCGCCTGATAATGGAAGTTATGGGCTTCGCTGGGGAACACGACGCCATAACCCCTTCCAAGGAAGCTGAGGTTGCCGGCAACGCCGCTATGCAGGTTGAGTGATATTGTAATGAAGGAAAAGTGGGGTGAAAAAAAAGCACGACATGCATATCTTAGGTTGCAGTCCTGGCTCTTTTCCTGACTATCAATTGGGATAACCCCGATCATTTCTTTTATCCATACTTTGCCACGCTGCCAAAAGGTCAGCAGATATTTTTTTCAAATGTGAGGCAAAACCTTTCATGGAATGTTCAGGTTGCCAGATGTCTGTCTGTTGGAGTAAAGATAAATTGGAGGAGGCTTTCATCCCTTCTCAAGTGGAGAGCATTCTAGAAGATCAGCGAACTTACACGAGTACAAATTATTCCTGATCGGTGTGACAGCATTAAGCTTGTATGTGTAACTGTAGGTGTTGCTCAGCGCTTGGGTCTTAACACCACTGACTTCCTGGAAAAAGTCAGCCTTGTTTCCTCACGGTAGGATTTGTTAGGTCTGCAAAGATTGTCAATCTTCACTTTTCTTGTTTAGTTACTGGGGCGATCCTTCCATGGAAGACGTTGCTACTTTGGTGCCTGTCGCTGATATGGTTGTACAGTACACGCACAAAGTCATAGCTATAGTGTATCCTATTGACAGGTTAACCACGCAGCTGCGAAGGAGGGAGATGCTCTGAACACCTTCTCTACTCGTAGCCTCAAAGGTTTTGATTTTGCAGCAAGACTCTAATATTCTCAATGCATCAAAATTTCCAGGTTCCTATTTGCTCCAAGAAGGCGAGGATAAGCATGCCGGGGACGAGATGCACGCAAGTTATGGACAGAAGCACAACGGGAAGCTGCTGCGGGTATAATGACTCTGTCGCAAGGAGTTTATTCTGGAATTCTCTAGGACTACGGTTTCACGATGAAGAACAACCCTGTGGACACCTGCGAAGGCTTGCAATCCATTTTGGTCTTAAACGCTCAGAGTAGAACGGAACGCAAAATGATTGTGATACATTCACAGACTAGCTCGTACATAAACAACGTGCTGAAGTTTCCTTGTCCGGTCAGTCATTTCTTTTCTTGCTTCAACACCAATTTGTGTCTAAACAGGCAGCGTGATGAACGAAGCGAGGCATGATGACAGCAGTTACAGTATGCTCTGTACCTGGTGAGATCAAGTTAAATGCACAAAGATATCGAAACTTAACAGTTTAACTTTATTTTGCCTGGGTGCAAACTGGAATTTATTGCGGTACATTTATCATCTCCGCCACTAACAAGGCATAGTATTATCTGAATATATTCGCACAATAGTCATTTAGTACAATGGTGGGTTTTTTTAGTATTTCCGAAATGATGGCTCGGAAGTTCAGAAAGACAC
Source organism: Paulinella micropora (assembly GCA_019918135.1). NCBI lineage: Eukaryota > Cercozoa > Imbricatea > Euglyphida > Paulinellidae > Paulinella > Paulinella micropora. The sequence goes on from WBZZ01005067.1 coordinate 80,512, forward strand.
TGGATTCTCATCGTCAAGTTCTCACAGTTTCTAAGGCAAAAAGCAGGTAATCTCCTGGTATAGAATCTGGACAGTTAATAATCTGTTCAAAGTAAATGTTAAAAGAGTAACAATATTTTCACAAAACCCACTGTATTAGAACCCTTTACGGTGTTACCGTGAATATTTAATAATATAACAACTATCTAACGACATGAAGACTGTGGAATACATAACGTAGAGGGACTACGTAATCTCCAAGCTAAGCTTAACAGACAGATCTGAACATAAAGTAGTGTTATTATATACCGGGTGGGCCGGCATAATCCACTCGAGCGCGCCCTCGGAGGCTCGTCAGGGTGCGCGAGAAGTCGAGTCAAGACTAGCCGAACCAATACAGGGCTCAGATAAAATCTGAGTCTGAGATTATATCTAGTGATGGTCTGTGACTGGACTACTCCCCTCAAACAAAATTACACATACAGTGTTATTAATATATCCTAACTCACTCATATGTAAATTGACCACTATCAAAATTAAAGTAAAGTTTTGTGGTAGGATTAAGTGACCTTTTTGCTATTATATTAATATTATTGTACTGTCGACATTCATTTTATCAGACTGAGCAGTTTAACGACCAGCCAAAATCATTACAGTTATATTTTACTGTTTTTGACCTTCCCGTTAGATTCTCCTATGCACGACGTTTCGACTTCACTAACTAGTTTTCGATTTCGTTCAGAAATGACTTCAAACTATCAAGTCAAGTCACGTAGTAAAGTTTTTTTACAAAAAGTTAACTATTACCTGTTCCTCACTCTATTACCTTTTCCACTGATTTCCCATTAACACGCACGTTGCGGTAAATTTGTGGACAAGGAAACGTGTGACCAGAGGTCAGGAAAAATAAGTCAATACATGTAAGCTTTGGGAAGCAGAGTCCCCATTATGGAACCTTTACCGATCCCTTTCAGGATCAACCCGGGCTACCTAGCAAGAGTCTTCACGCAATATCATCGGAAACGCACTTTAATAAATCGTATAAGTAGAAGAACTGATCCGCGGCGACAAAGACAGCCACTTCACAAAACTGACTAACTTAGATGCTGGTCTGATGCATACTGACTCTGACTAAGTTACGTAATTATAATTATGACTGGTAAGTGATGTATTAAATCCTTTCAGTTAACATTGGCATTATTAACTGTCCGGTCCTATTGACAAATAAACTATCCAAGTAACGGTGAGTGAAATTGAAATAGCTATGACTAACGCTCCCCCTTAGTTATTTGTCAATCCTATAACTATCCGTCATAAGAGTCTTATTGTTCTTAAGCAAGTGAAAATTTTGCGAGCGCTTCCCGTAAGGGGTATCAAAAGTCCAGAAAAATTATATATATAAATATAGTAGAGGTGCGAGGAAACAAGTGAAAAGAAAGAAAAGCGAGCTGTATGCGTAGAAATGAAGTTGTCCACTCTCCTCTGCCACCGGCCGCCGAAAATGTCTGGTGGGGGTTGCCACCCGCCACCCGAGTCCTGGCCAGCCACCCTGGGCCCGCCGCCAACGGCCTCGATCCTACTATCCGATTGCTACGCCCGCGTCCAGCTCTACACCTATAGAAATTATCACTCGCACAAGAAGGAGAAACAAAACACAAAACATCGGTGAAACACCCATAATCATTCCGGGGTACCCGGAATGTCAACCGTAAATTTGTTGAGCAAATAATAAAACTGCTCACGTGGCAACGGTTAGTAAGTAAATCACCTATCTGCTTTTTAGTTCCTACCTTTATAAATTTAATCTCTCCATCTCTCTGTAAGTGGTGAATGAAATGTAATTCGAGAGGCAAATGTTTAGTGCGGGGGCCGGATAATCCCCTTTCACCCGCGAGAATTGTTTGCGAGTTGTCCTCGAAAATTTCAACTGCACCCTTTTGTGGAATTCCGAGTTCCTGTCTGACATGACCTACTGCTAATCCCTCTCTGATACATTCTGCAGCAGCGTAAATTTCCGCGTCATTTCAACTAAGTGCTATACTACTTTGTCTTTTTGAAAGCCATCCTATCGGGTCTCCTCCCCACAAGATTATATGACCAGTGCGAAACTTACCCGTTTTCAGATAAACTTTATGTGCGGCATATGGCCACAATGTGACTTTTGGGTAGGTCATACCCTGTTGAACGGATTTTGGCCCGTGAAAAGCTAAACCGCGAAAAGACTTGATTAAATAGCGTAAAATTCTGCCTAACATAGCATAGGTTACTCACGTAAAATTTGCAACTGGTACTTTCGCTGGTGCAAGACGATTCTGTCTTTCTCATGCACTATCTCAATACCTTTGAACTCTTTTGCGACTCCTAGCCTTTTTAGTGGGTAATACTGTTCTAAGGCAGACGCGATTTTTTCATAAGCTTCTTTGCTAGGTGCGGAAAATGTCAAATCATCCACGTGAAATACTCCCATTATAGCTTCCTTTATAGGCTTGTCTTTCTCTACGAACATGCATAAGTCGGAGTCTAACAGCCTAAATCCTAGCTTTACTAACTTAGGGGCTAGTATGTCATACCATCTCCTACCTGACTGCGGCGCACCATACAAAGCACCATCAACACGCAATATCATCCCCTCTTTGCCCTCTCTATCCATTGCATCAGGTGGGTAGGCAAATACCGGGTCTTGCATGCGAGCATTTAAATAAGCATTTTTGAAATCAATTCCGTAAAGCTTATTACCATGCCAAGCAGTTAGTTTAGCAAGCATGAGCAGTGAGCGGTGTGAGGCACAAGGAACAAACAACTGGTCAGGGTTAAAGCTGACTCCTGGCTCTAACTTGTCTCCTCTCAAAGCTAATCTAGACTTAACAACTTCCTTCCGTTCTCGTCTATCTTTACTTTGTGAACCCATGTGAGCCTAACTATCTTGCTAACACCAGCCTTCTTGGCTTCGCTATAGTTAACCCATGTGTATGTCTTGAAGTCCTTAAGGGACTGTATCTCCTTCTTCATGCCCTCTAACAACTCTTTCGCTGTCAATCCCTGCTCTGCTATCTCTTTTGGCAAACGAATGTTTAGATGAAGCAAAAGCTCATTCGGCTCATTCATGCATCTGTCATAACATAACATAGCACTCTCCAACTCTCCGGCAGGCAATACGGACTCTCCCTCACTTACCTTGTACTTGTTGATATCAGAGACAGGATACGCAAATTCTCGTCCGGTTAGTACCCCTGCGTTAGACCAAACACCGGAAGCAATGTCGGAGGATGCCGCTTTGCGTAAAATGTCTATTCCGAGTATAGTAGGCAGTTTGCTTTATTTAGCCAGGATGACAAGGCCTGATATTGAACAAGCCCTTAATGCTGCAAGCGTCATGCAAACCATAGATAAAGGAGTCTAGCATCTTTTCTAGTCTGTCCTCAAACTGAACAAAGTGAGATGGCTTAGGTTGTTTTCTAACTTTTAACCTCTCTTTGGGGGCACACTCTGCTTCACTATGCCTGTGCGCACTTTACTCTCCCAGCCCTCCCCGTATGTCTTCTCTGCCCACTCATCTCCCCACTCTCTCGCAAGGACTCTCACTCACACTCCTTCTAGTTCCTGAACCTCAACTACTTTTTGTTTTCGTTTTAGTTCACTATGCAAGGGCTCGGCCGTCATGAACGGGCTTTTCAATAAGGGCCTGGTCACGCCGAGGCTGGAGTCCAAGGTGCGTTTGTCAGCCCCGGTTGGCTACGAGGTGTGGGCCTGCTGCCCGACCGGAGTTTTCGACGTGGAAGACAGCGGTAAGGTGGTAGTGGCCCGGCCGTGGCACTGCACCGCGTGTCTGCGCTGCACGACCGGCCGGGCCGTCACGGTCGAGACGCCCGTCAATGCGGCGGCCGCGCCGGACTGGCTGGTGGAGGTCGAGAGCTACGGAGCGGAAACCCCCAGACAATTGCTCGAGCAGTGCTTTGATTGTTTGCGCGAGACGAGGCGGGCAAGGCCGGGCCCCGCCGCCGCCTTGTACGATTCCTCCTCCTCCTCCTCCTCCCCAGCGTACGACCCGTCGTCACCCCTCAACGGTGCCTGTTTCGCCCTCGTACCAACCGTCATCACCCACAACGGTGCCTGTTTCGCCCTCGTACCAACCGTCATCACCCGCAACGGTGCCTGTTTCGCCCTCGTACCAACCGTCGTCACCTGCAACAGTGCCTGTTTCGCCGTCCCCTTAAAAAAACTCCGTGGCTAACGTTACCGCACGTATTTTCCTGTTCCCGCCCCCTTGCCACTCCCCGCACCCCTGCCCTCCCCCCCCCTCTTTTCCCAGTTACATTAAAAAAAACTTTCTTGACGCGGCCCCCCCCCCCAACACTCTTCCCACCCTACCAAGATTTCCAAACAAAATCTACAACAATAACGTTGGGCGCACTTGTTGGGCGAAAAAAAAAGGAACCCCGGCCCCCCCCCTCACGCCCTAGGGTGGGCCAGCGGGCCCCCCCCCCCCCTCACGCCCTAGGTGGGCCAGCGGGCCCCCCCCCCTCACTCCCTCGTTCTCTTTTTTGTAAAAACATGTCCCCCTGTCTTTGTGGTAATTTCTTTTCTTTCTCGTACCTTTTGTACAGCGGTTCCCTTTTTTTGTGGGCGGATCCTTTTTCCTAGCGCCCCAAGCGGAGCGGGAGGAGGGGGGGGGGGTAGTACGTTCCTTGCATGTCTTCTTCTTCTCCCAAACGGCGCCGCTTGGAAGCGCTGGCGGCGCGCGGTGGCTGTGCTCTTACGGCGTTCTTTCCGCACA
>WBZZ01005068.1:0-7500 GCA_019918135.1 Paulinella micropora
TCTCTCTCTTTTTTTCTTTCTCTCTGTGTGTGTGTCTCTCTCTCTCTTCTTTCTCTGTCTCTCTCTCTCTCTCTCTCTCTCTCTCTCTGTTTCTCTCATTTTCTTTCTCTATCTCTTCCCACCTCTCTCTTTCTCTATTGCTTTATTTCGTTCTGCAGTTCCCCCACTCTCCACTCACAAGCTACCTTAGGGCTTTTGTTTGGTTTCGGCGAGATAGGTGCCTTGGTGCAGACACACACATATATTCTTCAGAGAGGTCCGCACACAAAATAAAATAAAATAAAACAAAACAAAATAGATAAGCCAACCTTATGGGGAGAGGGAGGAGGGGGACAAAATAATGCCAAAGAAATGATAAGACAAAAGAAGAAAGACAACTTTGAGAGAGAGGATAAAAGCAGAGGAATCAAAATGCCAGTGAAAAATACGAAAGAGAACGAATCCGGTGGCTTGCTTTACAGGAACCTACTTTTTTGTATTTCCGTCTCCTTTTTTTTTCCCCACTGCAATGGGTAGAGATGGGGAGAGAGATGGGTAGATGAGCATTAAAAAAAAAAAAAAAAAAAAAAAAAGAGAGAGAGAGAGGGGGGGGGGGGGGAGAGAGAAGAGAGAAAGAGAGTGTGCAAGAACAACAAGAAAAGCTAAGAAGGGAATGGGAAAGAAACTTTTGAGGCACCTGGCTTGCCTATTATTATTATTATTATTATTATTATTATTATTATTATTATTATTATTATTATTATTATTATTATTATTATTATTATTATTATTATTATTATTATTGGACACCGTGATAGCCCAGTGGTCAAGTTCTACCATCTGGGCCCTGTCACCAGTTCGATTCCCGTCGGTGCCACCAGTATTTTCATTGAACATACCGGTCCGTCTGGAAGTGTTGGAACTGCCCTTGCGGGGGTGTCATTAGAGCCTATCGTCAATTCTTCGTACTCCCCTCACGGGTGAGACGATGGAGGCGCATGTGCAGATTTGCATCATCCATTGACAGAGAAGCACTATTATTATTATTATTATTATTATTATTATTATTATTATTATTATTATTATTATTAGGGAGTACATAGGCCATCGGTCCTTTCCATGGGCTGATTGGTATAAAGCTCCTAGAGTAATGTTCTATGCCGTCACTTCCTTTATTCCACCGATTGGTGTGGAGACTTTCCTTATGGAATGGAGGACTGGATGCACATGGCCTTTTGGCTCAGCAATTGGCAGGAGATACACTATTATTATTATTATTAATATTATTATTATTATTACTATTACTGTCATTATCATTATAATTATCATTATAATTATCATTATCATTATTATTATTATTATTATTATTATTATTATTATTATTATTATTACTATTACTATTATTATTATTATTATTATTATTCATATTCTTATTATTATTATTATTATTATTATTATTATTATCATTATTATTATTATTACTATTATTATTCTTCTTATTCTTGCCCTTATTCTTATTGTTATTATTATTGTTATTACTATTATTACTATTATTATTATTATTATCATTATTATTATTATTATTATGGACACCGTGATAGCTCAGTGGTCAAGTTCTACCATCTGGGCCCTGTCGCCAGTTCGATTCCCGTCGGTGCCACCAGTATTTTCATTGAACATACCGGTCCGTCTGGAAGTGTTGGAACTGCCCTTGCGGGGGTGTCATTAGAGCCTATCGTCAATTCTTCGTACTCCCCTCACGGGTGAGACGATGGAGGCGCATGTGCAGATTTGCATCAGCCATTGACAGAGAAGCACTATTATTATTATTATTATTATATTAAAATTATTATAATTACTGTTATTATTACTATCACTATTGTGGTACCGCGATAGCCCAGTGGTTAAGGTCTACCATCTGGGACCTGACGCCAGTTGGATTCCCGTCGGTGCCAGTATTTTCAAAGGATATTTTCTTTGAAAGTATTTGTCTGTCTGGGAAGTCTTGGAGCTGCATTGCGGGGTGCCGGCGAGAACGGCGAGAACTAGTACTATCGGGGGCGCAGAGCTTCTTCCTTGACTGGACCGCCGGGCTGGGACTGCGGCTGGGACTGCGGCTGGAGCTGCGGCTGGAACTGCGGCTGGAGCGCCCCTGGGTATATATATACATATATATATATATGTATGTATATAATATTATATATATATAGGGTATATATATACATAATATTTTATATATATATATATATGGTATATACACACACATACACACATATATATATAAGTATACATATATATGTAATATTATATATATAATATTATATATAGAGAGAGAGAGAGAGGGAGAGAGACAGAGAGAGAGAGATGAGTAGAAAAGGAAAATAATCGATATCAGTGAGCTCGAGTAAGGGTCAGCAAGTAAATGGCAATACATAAGGTAATTGAGAAATAAACAAATTAAATCAATAAAAATGATTGAACAAATAAGTAGATACATGATTAAATAAATGAATAAATAAATAAATAAATACACAAGAAAATGAGTAAGTTTACAGAACAGAGTGTAAAAACATGATTAGAACAGCAAATAAAAAATAATAATAAAAATTGATAACAAAATAATAATAATAATAATCAATTAAATAAATAAATCAATAAGTAAGCATAAATAAGTGGGTTTGTTTACAAGACTGTGTAGGTACATAAATAAATAAGTAAATAAATAAATAAATAAAATAAAATAAAATTTTAAAAAAAGTAAATACAAAATAAGAAAATACATAAATAAATAAATAAATGAATAAACAAATAAACAAATGAATAAATGAATAAATAAATGAATAATCACTCTTTCTCTCTTGAGTTAATTATGACAACGTCATTGATACACTCTGTCTAACTTTGTGTCACAATCAAGTATAAATAAATAAAAAAAGACAGTCACGCACAGAGAGAGAGAGAGAGAGAGAGAGAGAGAGAGAGAGAGAGAGAGAGAGAGAGAGAGAGTTGAGTGAATGCGTGTATATATGAATGTATGTACGAACAGGTTCAGACCGGAGGAGAAAAATCCATGTTGCTTGGTGTTTGCAATGGCTGCACAACAGACAGCAGCAAAACAGGCGAGAGATAGTAAGGGAAAACAACAGACAAGAGCGGAAAAGGCGATAGCTAATAAGAGGAAACAGCGCGGAAATCCATCCTCCTCGTTTGTTTTGTTTTGGTCTGCGCTTCTGAGACGTCGACGACGGAAATCGCAACAACAGCAACCACAACAACAAACAACAACAACAACAACAACAACAACAACGACAATGATGATGATGATGATGATGATGAATCGTGGTGGTGGTGGTAGTGGCGAAAACGATGGAAGATAGATAGATAGATAGATGAGATTTCGCAAAAGGATGTAGTCCGAACGCAGTTTCACATCAAACAGCAACTTGTTACTGTGCATGTGTCCGGGATAGGAATCATTGATAGACTGTGTTCTCGAAAAAGAAGAAGAGGTCGTGGAAGAAAAAAAATCCACAGTGAAGAGCAGGGTTTTGAGAAAGGACAAGGAAGAAGAGAAAAAACGGAAGCAGTTGAAGCCGCAATACCAAGTGTTTTGAGCACCGTAAGCTTGCGCAAGCTACAATGATGACATTGTATGAGGCCTAAACCCCCGAGGGGACCTAGCCCGGGTATGCAACACTGATGGGCGGCTGTAATGACATTAAGGTCGATGATGATGAATCGTGGTGGCGAAAACGATAGACGATAGATAGATAGATAGATAGATAGATAGATAGATAGATAGATAGATAGATAGATAGATAGATAGATAGATAGATAGATAAGTAGGTAGGTAGGTAGGTAGGTAGATAGATAGATAGATAGATAGATAGATAGATAGATAGATAGATAGATAGATAGATAGATAGATAGATAGATAGATGAGATTTCGACTAATGTCAGAAAAGGAGTTTCTGATTTCGTCAACCAAGGAGGTCTGTGGGCCTTTACCCGATGCCCAGCTAAGCCATGACTTTGCATGGAAGGGACTGATACAGGCGAGACCAGAGGAGCTCTCTCGACAGCATGTCTCATTGAGAGTCCAAAACCTCCTCAGTACTGGGCGGGGCCAGGGCTCGTTCCATAAGCACCCCTTGCAGAACGAGCTCCCACCTCCATTACAGAGGACCCAGTAAGCAGATGGAGTTTTGAGACTGTGACAATCTCCGCAGAGCATCATCGATAAGCAGTCTAGCATAAACCGACAGAGCGCTGTGGGTGGTAATCCGGGCTCAATAAGCGAGAAAGGCCACCCTGAGGGAACAGGATTGTGCTTCCCCACGCTAATTTCGGCATGTGACGTATAGGCGTATAGGCGTATAGATAGATAGATAGATAGATAGATAGATAGATAGATAGATAGATAGATAGATAGATAGAGCTAGATAGGTAGATAGATAGATAGATAGATAGATAGATAGATAGATAGATAGCAGCTAGCTAGCTAGCTAGATAGCTAGATAGATAGATAGATAGATAGATAGATAGTATCTATCTATCTATTTATCTACCTACCTACCTACCTTCGTACTTATCTATCTATCTATCTATCTATCTATCTATCTATCTATCTATCTATCTATCTATCTATCTATCTATCTATCTATCTATCCATCCATCCATCTACCTATCTACCTATCTACCTATCTACCTACCAATCTATCTATCTATCTATCTATCTATCTATCTATCTATCTATCTATCTATCTATCTATCTATCTATCTATCTATCTAGCTACTGCTAGCAGCTATCTATCTATCTTTCTATCTATCTATATACAATCTATCTACCTACCTACCTACCTGTCTACTTATCCATCTATCTATCTATCTATCTACCTACCTACCTCCCTACGTACGTATCTATCTATCTATCTGTGCATCTATCTATCTATCTATCTATCTATCTATCTACCCAGCTAGCTAGCTAGCTAGCTAGATAGATAGATAGATAGATAGATAGATAGATAGATGGATAGATAGATGGATGGATGGATTGATGGATGGATAGATAGATATATAGATATATAGATAGATAGATAGATAGATAGATAGATAGATAGATAGATAGATAGATAAGTTCGTAGGTAGGTAGGTCGATAGATAGATAGATGGATAGATAGATAGATAGATAGAGATATGTTTAATGTTTAATCTATGGGCGTGGCTTAGCTTGAAAAGCCATGGCCTCCTATACTACCCCCGGACAAGAACTTTCAGCACCGGCCAAGCTGCACACCAACCACTGTCTCGCTGTGGTTGGTGTCTGTGCCCAGTTCAAGCCGAAAGGTAGCCGAGCCCTTTTGAACTATACGGGACAACACTAGAACACTCCCCAGGAGCGCGTGCCCTAAGGAGATGATGCTATGAGCAAGTCGAAGTTTCAGGTTCACGCTCGTTGTGAGTTACCTTTCTACAACCCCGACTTCATCAACCCTTTGCATCACGCCCCGACTTCATCAGCCATGGTCAGGAGTTGGTTGCCTTTTTAGCCCTTGCGCTGCGCGCGATTAACGGCGGACACAAAATCGTCACTGTAGGAGATAGTTAGATCTGAACCCTAGGCTGAGTTGCCAGTGGCAGAGACCGTCTCCAGAGATAGATAGAGATAGATAGATAGATAGATAGAAACAAAGAAAGAAGAAAAAAAATAAACAAAAAAAAAAGAAAGAAAAAAGCAGGAAGGAAGGAAAGAAAGAAGGAAAAAAGCAAGGGAGAAGGAAATATAGGAATGAGGGAAAGAGAGAAAGAAAGAAAGAAAAGAAAAGAAAAGAAAGGACGGAAAGAAAAGAAAGCAAGGGAGAAATAAAGAAAGACAGAAAGAAAGAAAGAAAGAAAGAGATGAAAAGAAAGAAGAAAAAAAAGGAAAGAAAGGAAAAGGAAGAAAGGAAAGAAAAGTAAGAAGAAGGAAAAGGAAAGAAAGAAAGAAAAAAAAGGAAAGAAAGAGGGGAAGAAAGAGGGAAAGAAAGACAAAAAAAAAATGAAGAAAGGAAAGAAAGAACAAAAAGAAAGAAAGAAAGAAAAGAAAGAAAAAGAAAGAAAGAAAGAAAAGAGAGGAGAAAGAAGGAAAGAAAAAGGGATAAAGAAACAAAGAAAAAAAGAAAGAAAGAAGAAAAGAAAAGAACGAGGGAACGAAAGGAAAAAAGAACAAACGAACGAACGAACGAAGAAAAGAAAAAAAAAAAGAAAGAAACAAGAAAGTACAGAAAGAAAAAAAGAAAGAAACAAGAAAGGATAGACGCAAGAAAGAAAGAAAAAAAAGAAAAAAAAGAAAAAAAAAGGAAAGAAAGAAAGAAGAAAGAAAGTATGGAGGGAAAAGGCATGCGAATAAAAAGAAAGAAAGAAACGAAAGAAAGAAGGAAAGAAAGAAAAGAAAAGAAAAGAAAGGGAAGGAAAGAAGGCAAGAAAGAAAGAAAGAAAGAAGACAGAAAGAAGAAAGGGAAAAGGAGGCATGCGAAGGAGGAATAAAAGAGAGTGTGTGTAAGAGAGAGACAGATAGATAGATAAATAGATAGACAGACCGACAGATAGATAGATAGATAGATCGATAGAGAGAGCGCGAGAGAGAGATAGAGCAAGAGAAAGAAAGAAGAAGAAAAAAAGAAAGAAAGAACTTGGTTGCAGAGTACAGTACAAAATATTCTCCTTTTTTTTGTCCAAAAGTGAACGCCTTGCCTTCTGAATTGGTTGCATACTTTTCCCACGACATGGTCGTAAGTCACGACTCGTGGAATATCAAAGGCGCTCGGCAAAAAAAACCGCCTGAGAAACAACACTGAACTACAAAGAAACCCAGACACAAAGATCCACCCACGCAAGACACAAAGATCCATCACACAAGACATAATGCACTGCTTCTTTAGGTTGATAAAAATCAAAATGGTAGTTTTTCGGTGGCGTGTTAGCAACTATCATATCATATCATATCATATCATATCGTATCGTATCGTATCATATGATATCATATCATACCACATCACATCATATCATGTCATACCATACCATACCATATCATATCATATCACATCACATCACATCACACCATATCATATCATATCATATCACATCATATGATATGATATCATATCACATCATATGATATCATATCACATCATATATCATATCAGATCAGATCATATCATATCATGTCATATCTTAAGTTATTGTAATAAGCCTCTGAATTGGAACACACACACATACACACACAAAGAAGAAGAACAAGAAGAAGAAGGAGGAGAAGGAGAAGAAGAAGAAGAAGAAGAAGAAGAAGAAGAAGAAGAAGAAGAAGAAGAAGAAGAAGAAGAAGAAGAAGAAGAAGAAGAAGAAGAAGAAGAAAATTCATTTCTTGGTTCATTTCTTTCTATACTATATTGAATCTTTCTTCACTTTTAGTTCTTTCTATTTACTTTGGTTATATTACCTATCTTCGTTGTTTTAACTTTTTGATTAATATTTCCTCGGCCT
>WBZZ01005068.1:15000-42527 GCA_019918135.1 Paulinella micropora
GAGGCTAGGAGAGAGAAAGAAAGTGGCAAAAGGCAAGGAAGGACTAAAGGAGCAAACACACGAAGGGAAGACAACAGGGATGCAGGGATAGCAACAAGCAAAGAGAAGAAAAGATAGCATGCAAGCAAGACAGCAGGAACGGAGAAGAGGATGCAGTAACTCAAAACACCAACAACAGGTACCGGTGCATGAGCCAGGCAGATAGATATAATAATCAATAAAGAGAGACGAAGCTGCCAAAACATGTTAAACCAGGTTCCATCAACCTCACGCTTTTGTGTAGAATCACGAGGGAAGGTAGCACAGTTAAGCTCACCGATGTAACAGTGAGGCAAGGACATGTATCGGGCGAGACTTTATGGACCCGTAATAAAAAATTTAGGATCAGTCACTTTCGACGCAGCAGGTGAGGCTAATTTTTTCTATAATATTAATCATTTAAAACAATTTTAAAAAAATTCCAAACTATATAGCTATTATAGCTACATCATGATCAAATACATATACATTGTGGTGCCACCGGTACAGGATATATTATTAACACGTATTGCATTAGATAGGAAAAATATTTTATTCGTATACGTAATAATATATAACAATGTGTTATTATTTTAATTTATTATATATAACTTTAACTACTTATTTAATTAGAACTATAATCTATAGATCTGCCTATTTACGTTTATATTTTCCATTTACAATATTTCTTCATTTCTCTCTCACTAATCTCACTGTCTGGAAAATCTCTTCGCAAGTCACTAACCAATCATTCTTCCTTACACCTTTATCTAGTACAGTTCCTTCTGTCACCTCACCATCTTCCTAAAAAAATACAAGCTTCCTCCCTATATCGATCGCTGTCACTGCTGATTGCATGAAAACAAACAAAAGAAAATGAAGAATAAAAAGAAGAAGAAGGATAAGGAGAATGAGAAGAAGAAGAAGAAGAAGAAGAAGAAGAAGAAGAAGAAGAAGAAGAAGAAGAAGAAGAAGAAGAAGAAGGTGGAAGAGGAGGAGGAGGAGAAGAAGAAGAATAAGAAGAAAAATGACTAGTACTAGTAGTGATGGTAGTAAGTGTAGTAGAAGTAATAGTAGTAGTAGTAGTAGTAGTAGTAGAAAGGGAAGTAGTAGTAGTAGTAGTAGTAGTAGTAGTAGTAGGAGGAGGAGGAGGAGAATTAGTAATAGTAGTAGTAGTAGTAGTAGTAGTAGTAGTAGTAGTAGTAGTAGTAGTAGTAGTAGTAGAGAAAGAAGACGAATAATAATAATAATAATAATAATAATAATAATAATAATAATAATAATAATAATAATAATAGTGCTTCTCTGTCAATGGCTTATGTCCTCCATTATAATAATAATAATAATAATAATAATAGTGCTTCTCTGTCAATGGCTGATGCAAATCTGCACATGCGCCTCCATCGTCTCACCCGTGAGGGGAGTACGAAGAATTGACGATAGGCTCTAATGACACCCCCGCAAGGGCAGTTCCAACACTTCCAGACGGACCGGTATGTTCAATGAAAATACTGGTCCGGACGGACCGGTATGTTCAATGAAAATACTGGTGGCACCGACGGGAATCGAACTGGCGACAGGGCCCAAATGGTAGAACTTGACCACTGGGCTATCACGGTGTCCAAAATAATAATAATAATAATAATAATAATAATAATAATAATAATAATAATAATAGTGCTTCTCTGTCAATGGCTGATGCATTTCTGCACATGCGCCTCCATCGTCTCACCCGTGAGGGGAGTACGAAGAATTGACGATAGGCTCTAATGACACCCACGCAAGGGCACTTCCAACACTTCCAGACGGACCGGTATGTTCAATGAAAATACTGGTCCAGACGGACCGGTATGTTCAATGAAAACACTGGTGGCACCGACGGGAATCGAACTGGCGACAGGGCCCAGATGGTAGAACTTGACCACTGGGCTATCACGGTGTCAATAATAATAATAATAATAATAATAATAATAATAATAATAATAATAATAATAATAGTGCTTCTCTGTCAATGGCTGATGCATTTCTGCACATGCGCCTCCATCGTCTCACCCGTGAGGGGAGTACGAAGAATTGACGATATGCTCTAATGACACCCCCGCAAGGGCAGTTCCAACACTTCCAGACGGACCGGTATGTTCAATGAAAATACTGGTCCAGACGGACCGGTATGTTCAATGAAAATACTGGTGGCACCGACGGGAATCGAACTGGCGACAGGGCCCAGATGGTAGAACTTGACCACTGGGCTATCACGGTGTCCATAATAATAATAGTAGTAGTAGTAGTAGTAGTAGTAGTAGTAGTAGTAATGATAACAATAATAGTAATAGTAGTAGTAGTAGTAATAATAATAATAATAATAATAATAATAATAATAACAATGATAATAACAATAATAATAACAATAATAATAATAATAATAATAATAATAATAATAATAATAATAATAATAATAGTCCTCCATCGTCTCACCCGTGAGGGGAGTACGAAGAATTGACGATAGGCTCTAATGACACCCCCGCACGGGCAGTTCCAACACTTCCAGACGGACCGGTATGTTCAATTAAAATACTGGTGGCACCGACGGGAATCGAACTGGCGACAGGGGCCAGATGGTAGAACTTGACCACTGGGCTATCACGGTGTCCATAATAATAATAATAATAATAATAATAATAATAATAATAATAATAATAATAGTGTATCTCCTGCCAATTGCTAAGCCAAAAGGCCATGTGCATCCAGTCCTCCATTCCATAAGGAAAGTCTCCACACCAATCGGTGGAATAAAGGAAGTGACTGCATAGAACATTACTCTAGGAGCTTTATACCAATCAGCCCATGGAAAGGACCGATGGCCTATGTACTCCCTAATAATAATAATAATAATAATAATAATAATAATAATAATAATAATAATAATAATAGTGCTTCTCTGTCAATGGCTGATGCATTTCTGCACATGCGCCTCCATCGTCTCACCCGTGAGGGGAGTACGAAGAATTGACGATAGGCTCTAATGACACCCCCGCAAGGGCAGTTCCAACACTTCCAGACGGACCGGTATGTTCAATGAAAACACTGGTCCAGAGTCTGGACCGGTATGTTCAATGAAAATACTGGTGGCACCGACGGGAATCGAACTGGCGACAGGGCCCAGATGGTAGAACTTGACCACTGGGCTATCACGGTGTCCTAATAATAATAATAATAATAATAATAATAATAATAATAATAATAATAATAATAATAATAATAATAATAATAATAATAATAATAATAATAATAATAAAAGAATAAGCAAAATAAAAATAAGAAGTAGTAGTAGTAGTAGTAGTAGTATTAGAAGAAGCAGCAGGAGGAGGAGGAGGAGGAGGAGGAGAAGAAGAAGAAGAAGAAGAAGAAGAAGAAGAAGAAGAAGAAGAAGAAGAAGAAGAAGAAGAAGAAGAAGAAGAAGAAGAAGAAGAAGAAGAAGAAGAAGAAGAAGAAGAAGAAGAAGAAGAAGAAGAAGAAGAAGAAGAAGAAGAAGAAGAAGAAGAAGAAGAAGAAGAAGAAGAGCCACCACCGGCAAATGCTGCACCAGCGACACATCTTCTCAAGGAGCGGAGAGGGTATTGTGCCGCGGGA
Source organism: Paulinella micropora (assembly GCA_019918135.1). NCBI lineage: Eukaryota > Cercozoa > Imbricatea > Euglyphida > Paulinellidae > Paulinella > Paulinella micropora. The sequence continues at coordinate 18,649 of WBZZ01005068.1, forward strand.
GGTGGAGGGGGGGGGGGGGGGGGGGGTGGGGGGGAGGGAGGCGGCCGGGAGGGGGCGAAGGCGCCATGGTGTGCGACACGATTGCAGTGCAAGTGCACAGGCAGCAAAGGAGAGGATACATACATACATACATGTTTTTTGCTTGCACATATGTATACGCATGGACTGCAACATTCCTTAATATTCATTCTTTCTCTCTGCAACAATGACAACAACAACTGCAACAGCTACAACTGCAACAACAGCAACTACAACTACAGCAACTACAACTACGTATACAGCAATACAACCCCGTTTATTCCTAAGTCAAAAGTCAAGGTATACCTTGAATTCAAGGTATACCTTGACGGCAAGGTATACCTTGCATATTTATTAAATTGATTTTCAAGGTTTACCCTATGTTCGCAAGGTTTACCCCCAAATTTGAATAAGTAAACGACGATTTTCATTAAGTTTCTAGAGGGCCGACCCGGGACTAAAAAAAAACACACTAGAAACTCAAGGTATACCTTGACGCTAAGTTCAAGGTATGCCTTGACTCTAAATTCAAGGTTTTCTTGACTTGGAATCTATCTTTCAATGTACGTCACCTTGATATTTCAAGGTATACCTTGGAATATCAAGATATACCTTGACTGGTTCAAGGTATACCTTGACTATTCCAAGGTATACCTTGAATATTTCAAGGTATACGTTGGATATGTAAGGTAAACATTGAAAGGCTAAGTCCTTGCATGTCTATTTCTAGTCAAGGTATACCTGGAATTTAGAGTCAAGGAATACCTACTGTTCCGCATTTACCAAAACTTTCTTGTACTGCGGCCTACTACGCTTTCCTGGAAATACCTACTGTTCCGCATTTACCAAAACTTTCTTGGACGGCGGCCTACTACGCTTTCCCTTTACCATAACAAACGGGGCATTCCCTGCTTCTGCTTCGTTTCTCCCTAGTTATTATACACTGGTACGATAGCAAAAGTAGGCTTCTTTCGTCCCCGCTTTACGCTTGCTTCTTTACTTTTGCTTCAAGTTTCCCCCTCTTTTTCTACCTGTTGTTGGCCTCTGCCCCTGCCAGGTTGTGCTTCCTTTCGTCCAGACCAGACAAAATCTTGAAAATAAGTTTGCGCCAGAATTAGGAGATGCGATTGTCCAAGATCTAGTTGCTCACTATAAACTAATTCATTAAGTGACCCATATTTGCGGCCTGCCTCAGAACGTGCTGGTCTCAGAGCCTTAAGTTTATGTTTCTTGTCCGTCCACGTATCCAACTGCTTGACTGAAACGAGAAGCTCTTCCTCACCCAAAGATTCATCTTGCGCCTCAACTATGCAATTGCTTTCTTTACCATCATATTCCACACTCAATAACAACCCTGGGCGCACGCCCTCCAGTCGCGGTACTCGATAAAACTACTACCACACATACAAGTACAATTAGTAGCGCATCTCGGATGCATCACACTTCAAACTTGACATACGAGTCAAACTTTATTATTTCAGTCTTTTCCAACACACCAGAACAAATTTTTCCGAACCTGAACTACGTGTAATTGTCAAACGCGGTCTGTATTTATGCAAAGTGAAACCTGCCTGTTCAAGCATCGAAAATGCAAGCCTATGCCCTTGAGGCCGCTTGCTCTCATCTGCTACCAGGACATATTTGATCTGTGGGCATGTGCGTATGAAATGCAACACTACTTCCTTGTGCCCTGCCTGCCAAGCTGTCCAGAATAGAATCACCACCACGTTGCCGTGCCATCTGTATTTTTTGAAGTAACGCTCCAAATCAACAGTGTTCTGTACTCTAGCATTCCACCACACCACAGGATCTTGTTGAGTCCACAACTCTGCATGTCCACTTTCCTGGCGAACAACACCAGCCTCGCCCACTTCCCACTTTCAACTTCCATTCCCTAGAACAACCGTTTTGCTCCAAACCCGTCACGCGTCCATACCCAAAAACCATGGCTGCGAGAAGAACGTTCCCGACTCCACAACCTATGTCCCAAAACATGTAATCTACCCTTTCGCAATACGGTACCGCATTCACTGCTGATAATACTCCTGTCATGCTTAGAGTTCCCCCTATTCCCTTCTCAGCAATGTGTAGGAGGTCGACACTGTTTTTGAATGCACCATGAATCGCCAAGACATCAGACACAGCCCAATTTCTTGGTCAGGTTGTGCCATGAACAGGGGGCATAACGCGTTGCAAGCTCTACACTTTGACTGCGTAAAGAAATTTACACTATCGCAACCTGTCACCTCACACCTCCAGGGCGGCAGCCTTTTTACCAATGTTGTTGACATCGCCTACCACCAGGTAGGCATGCAAACAACTTTGCGGACTAGTGTACATGTGCACATCGATTGTAGAAAAAAAGGCCAAGGATTACCTTAAAAAAACCAAGGTATGCCTTAGAAAGTCAAGGTATACCTTGAAAGGTCAGGGTATACCTTGATAGGTCAGGGTATACTTTGAAAGGTCAGGGTATACCTTGAAAAGTCAGGGTATGCATTTAACTTTGCAGAGGAGAGAGAGACACCACAGAGGTATACATTTTTTTAATGGATTTGTACAGTTCCAAACCAGGGATCCTACTTCCTGTCCGATATTCCGCATCCACTGTAAGCACTCATTGCCGTTGTGAATGGTTATGCATTGACCGAAAAAAATGTTTTCGATAGACCGAATTAAAACACGAGCTCCATCATTCTCTATTGCTGCTTCACAATTGGGCCGGAAACTATGCTGGGCAAATCCCCCACCCTCCCGGTACAGAGCTTCATGTAGAACTTCATGACTCTTGTTGCGAGCAGCTAAGAGTCTCCCCCTCACTTTGTCAGTGAAAAGTAATTTTCTTCCCTTGCCCACTTCTATGGCTCGTGCGTGCTTCTCTTCGTCCGGACAAACTGAGTCGCTCTTTACATACTCACCCCCATAGGCCATGATGACAGTCCTAGGGCAGCCGATCCACAGTTTGCATCTGCTTGGAAACCTTGGGGACCGCCAGAACGTAAAAAAACCCCTCCCGTCCTGGATGTTGACCAGGGACAAAAATCCCGCATCGAAACCCACAGCACAACGCACCCTTTTTGCTTCCTGCGGTTCGTGAGCTTTCTCATACTCTATTGAAATTTTGGTGGCTACAGCTAATAAAGCCTAGCAACAACCCCCCCCCCCCCCCCCCGCCGGGGACACACACACACCAAGTACATCAATCGATAACTACATTAATAAACACACACCATACACACACACCATACTCATTCTGGTGACCATGATTGATTAGTATTAGTAATATATATTTACAATGTAAAAAATGTCCCCAGAAGGGGACTCTCGCGAATTGTGTTTGGTGACTGCCCAACTGGACGGGCAGCACCCAGACAAATTGAAAGCTTGGTTGTGACAGGCATCCTGACCAACTAGGAAGGCCTGGGCAACACGGGGCACCTTGTACATGCATCTATCCGACTATGTGCGACCCGAAAAACCGGGCCTCGCTCTCTCTCTCTAGGATCTCTCTCTCTCTCTCTCTCTCTCTCTCTCTCTAGGATCTCTCTCTCTGTCTCTCTCTAGGATGTCTCTCTCTCTCGGATCTCTCTCTCTCTCTCTCTCTCTTTGTCTCTCTCTCTCTCTCTCTCTCTCTCTCTTTGTCTCTCTCTCTCTCTCTCTCTCTCTCTCTCTCTAGGATCTCTCTCTCTCTGTCTCTCGCAGCCCGGATGTCCCTGGTACTTGCCACACGCACGGCAAGGCAACAAGGATCCTCCATATGCCAGTGCAGTAAATGCGGTGGGAGCCGCCGCATCTCATATTCCATGATGTGAGTGCCTACAACCTCTTAATACTTCTTCAGTGACTGCTACAATTATCTGTTGTAATTGGAACTCCCACGTCTTACTTCTGTGTTGCCAGGAGAAAACACATCAAGAAGTACGGTATTCCTCCGCTGACTGGTCGCGCAGGAAACAAAAGGAAACGCACAGGAAATAAAAGGAAACGTCACAACAGTAAGCGACAAAGGCATGAACAAAGCAATGATTACGGAGAAGAAGACCAGGTGCGAGTAGCAGAGGACCAGGAACAGAACGAGAACCAAAACGAAGATTTTTGTACAAGTAGCTTTTCCTCATTTTGGTTCTCGTCCTGTTCCTGTTCCTCTGCTACTTCTACCTTTTCTTCTTCTCCGTAATCATTGATTTGTTCATGCCTTTGTCGAGCAGAGCGAGGGATTGCAAGAAGAGCAAGGAAACCCAGGAGAGCAACACGAGGGAGACCAAGACGTGGAAGCGCTGGAAGAACGTGAGGGAGCCCGAGACCTGGATGGGCCAGAGTCACGCTCACGAGGAAGGCGAAGCTGCAGGGATAGAAGAGGACCAGGACGAGGAACAAGGCGAGGAAGAAGACGAGGAACAAGTCGAGGAAGAAGACGATAGCAGTCCCGAGACGAGTGGGACAGCATGCCAGAATCCTCGGGCTCCGATCCCGAAGATGAAGCGGTTTAAATAGCTTGGTGCACAGCATTTCGGTCTCCTCGGCGCCCGGGCGGTAGTTGTTGTCAGACGGGAGGTAGATGCACACTGCATCCTTGAAAGGCGCGGACGCCTGTTGAGCAGCCGTGCACAAGGCGCGATTCGGTCGGCTCTTGGGCGGCAAGTCAAGGCAAAGACCGCAGAGATGGGCAGTTTCCGTCCTGGGCTTTTTGCTCCGGGGCTCCTGAGGATTGTCCGACATGTTTCCCTTTTCCTGTATTAATACAACTTTGGTTAAAGCTCAGAAACAAAAAAAAAAAAAAAAAAAAAAAAAAAAAAAAAAAAAAAAAAAAAAAAAAAAAAAAGCAGTCAACAGAAAAAAAAGGGCAGGGAACGCAGACGCCCCCACCCCCCCCCCCAACGGAGAGGATTTGTTTTAATACACGTGTTGTGGCACGGCCGGGGGGGGGGGGGAACGATGGTTTTTCTTTTTCCACCTTGTGACATGCAAAAACAGAAACTGGCTGCTTTTTGTCGTTGCCGCGGATCCTGATTTTCTTGGGCCCCATGTCGTTGCCTTTCCGTACTTTCCTGGCGGCGTCTCCGGCAGGTCTTTTTTTTTTTGTGGGTCTGGTCTGGCTCGGTTTTTTTTTGGAAGTTAGGGCACTCAAAGTCATGGGCCCATGATTATGAAGTTGTCTGTTATTAGGAAGTCTTCGTTATGACGCAGGCGCATGTTTTTGACCTTCAAAAGGATGAGCTTTCCAGCGAAAGAACGTCCGATGTCTTCCAGCCGGACATCTACTACATGCATGTCTTGAAAATCGGCTGTGCGGCCTTCGATAAGTATAGACGGGGTTCTCAAACGGTGTAACTCCAGAACTAGATCGTGCTTGGTGTTTTTGCTATCAAACTCGTACGAATCCCACTCGTTGCTGTCGAATTTGATGACGAGCGGCGGCAGCGCCTTGGAATTTGGGGCCTGTGTAATGGTGACCTTGCGTTCTTCTTGTACCTTTCAATGATCTCTATCCTAGCCTGCCGGGCAGTCTGCTCGCTACGCGAGCACAGCTCAATTTCGGACAGGTTGTTTGCGTCTGATACTTTCAGGAAGAAGACGGTGGTGGGGGTGGCCCGAGCTGGCCAAAACCACGCTAGCGACCGTAGGCCGTAAATGTTGAGGTCGACGTGGTTGAGCACGCTGTCGGGGAAAGCGCTGCCTATTTTCCACTTTGTCTCTGGTGGACACAAACATCTAAGGTTTCCAAGCTTGAGGCTAGTGAGGCGGGGGTACGTGCGGAAACACTCCTCCAGGAATTCCTTATACCCAGTTGTTTGCTTTTCCATAGTCATTGACATTTCCGTCACTACTAAGCCCTCCGGCACCTTGAAGCAAGGCACAGACGCAAAGTCATCAAAATCACGATAGGCTTCTCGACGAACGGCAGGAAATATCGCCTTATCATCTTCGGCAGGAGCGTAGACCTCCAGCTTGACAGGAACATCACTCTGCCCGTTGTTTTTTCGGGCTTCGGTGGTCTTTTTAAGCACGAATTGCGGGTCAAGTGCGGTCAAGCCCCAGCGCCAAAGGGCCAGTTGGACGTCGAGCAAATTTTGGGCTGTGGGCTCGACCAAATTTGTATCCCCGTTTTGGGAAAGTTGCAAATTTTCCAGGTCCTCGCTCAGCTCCTGCCACATGAGCTGTTCAAGTTGTTTCAGCATATTAAGCATGTTTTGTTTTGGATTCGAAGCGCTTGGTGGCCATAGCTCCAAGGAGTTACATTCGCAACAGCGACAGGGCCGCAGCTTGCGCAGCACACGGGTGATGACTAAATACTTTTCCAGTGCCGTCTTGTTGGACAGCTTCGCTGATTCTTGCAGGTAGGCAAACAGTCTGCGAGCGACCTTGTTGATCATCGTCTGCTCTTGCTTGTCATCATCAGCCGCGAGAGCAACTACGGGCGTCACCACCAGCTTGACGGGCGGTTCAATTGCTTTGCCGACAGATTTTTTTTTTTTTTTGTTTCTGAGCTTTAACAAAGTAGTATTAATAAAGCACAAGAAAAAGATGTCGGCATCGGACAATCCTCAAGCGCGCCCGAGCAAAAAGCTCAGGACGGAAATGCCAACCGTCCATCCGTGTGGTCTTTGTTTTGACTTGCCGCCCAACAGGCGCCCGGAGCACGCATTGTGCACGGCTGGTCCAGCGGACCCCGAGCGTTTCAAGGATGCTGTGTGCATCTACCTACCGTCTGACAAGTACTTGGGCACCAGCGAGACCCGCCTGCTGTGCACCAAGCTACCCCCCCTCCCCCTCCAACTCCTCTCCCTCCAACCCCCCTTCCCCCTCCAGTACCCTGGAAACAAAGCCCCCCCCCCCCCCCCAAAAAAAAGATCTTTCTAAAATACGTTCATTCAGGTTTGAGTGGATTTTTTTAGAGCCCAAAATAGTTTGACACGATCTTTTGTGGATATTTAATGACTGTTCACTGCTTTTGTATAAAAACAAAACTATTAAACTTAACACCTCGATATGGAAAAGAAGAAAAAGAAAAAAACCACCAACTTTTCCTTAAGTTTCCCCCCCCCTTCTTTTTCTTCTCTGCCAACAAAAAAGAAGACCCCTTCCAAAAAGAGCTTTTTAGGCAGTGGCGCGCTTGTTGGCATAGTTCGGTTCAACGTGCTTCAATAACATGGATCGGCCTCTTTGGCTACACGCGTACCGGAACAGCTTGTAAGAGACCAGGCCGCTGGAGTGGATGTCGCTGTTGACTTTGTCGTCGCTGCCGTAAGTGATAATTTGCGAGAGCTCACGGATCTCTGCCATCAGGCCTTCCGTTCCCGCTATCAGCTGGAAGCCGCTGGCGCCGGGCGTAGAGAACCCGTCCTGCATCTTGCGCAGAGACTGTACCAAATCGCTGCCGTAGTCGCCTCCAACCTCGTCGTCGGGATGATCCTGGAGCGTGCGCAGCCACAGCCCGTGCGTGTCCAGCACCATGAAATCACGGCTGCCGTCATGGTTGGCGCTCATGAGTAGAATGCCAAAGCTTGGGCACATGAACGCCTTCAACGGTCTGAAGCCCAGGCTCATTTCCAACTCCGCCGCCAACGCAGCGCACAGCGACGGGCTGGTCAAGGGTGAAGTCTTTGAACCAATCTCGAAACAAACCGATGCGCAGGTGGTAGCTTTCGCGGAGCTGAGCAAGCATCTTGTCGGACAAATGGTTCGCGCTGGTCTTCTCCGTAGTTTCCATAAAATTCCACGCCAAGTGAAGGTTGTTGACGCGCGGAAGGGGTACGTCGTCCCTCAAAGGCTGTAACCAGGAGCCGGTTGGTTGCACAACGGCGGTAACGTAGCGGCCCACGAACTCCAGGCCGCCGTGCCCTTCGGTGTACACCTTATTCACGGTGCCAACCGGCCAGGGCGGGACGTAGCCCTCGTCCAGGAGCCGGGCCACGTCGATCACATCGAACCAGTTGAAACAGTTGCCCGGCACAAACGTCTCCAACAGATCGGCGGCGGCGCCACGGGCCAGCGTGTGGCAGGCAAACAGGTACACTTGGTACAGCTGGCGGACGCTGACGTTAACTGAGCACGAGAGGTACCAGACGTGCTGTCGGGCCGACGACGTCACCTGCAACTCCAGCTGGTCGGCCGGGACATTCGTTAGCAGGTGCAGCGCGCGCACGCTCGTGCGGTACAACTGGTGTCGGAGCGGCAGGTCGAGTTTCGCCTTCTCGATGCAGGCCTTGGGGAACTCGACGCGGAGCACAAAGGGCATGAGACGGCTGATCTCACGGTGGATAACGGCCAGGTCGCCAAACTCGTTGAACTGGCCCAGGCTCGAAGACGGAGAACCAGACTTCGCAGCAATGATCTTGCCCTTATTTTCGCGGGTCTTGCTCTTGTTGAAAAATTGCGGGTGGATAGAGACGCGTGACATCAATTTTTTTTTGTTTTTGGGGGGATGTCTGAAGAGATTCAACACAAAAAACAAACAAACAATAAAAAGAAATGCTGTGCATGACAGAGAGCGAGACAGACAGACACACACACACGCAAACCAAGAAGGAATCTTGCAACATGTCTGCACAGCCCCCCCCCCCCAAAAAAAAGTCAACAATCTGTGTACACACTAAAAAAGACTTTTTACACACACAACCAATCAGAACAAACCTTTACACAACACACACACGAACACACACACACACACACAAACAAACACAAACACACACAAACACAAACACACACACACATCACACACACACACACGCACACACACACTCACTCACACACACACGCACACGCACAAACACACACAAACACAAACACACACACGCACGACCAATCAGAACAAACCTTTACACAACACACACACACACATACACACACAAACACAAACACACACACACACTCACACACACACAAACACAAACACACACAAACACACACAAACACACACAAACACAAACACACACACACACAAACACACACAAACACACACACACACAAACACAAACACACACAAACACAAACACACACAAACACACACAAACACACACAAACACACACACACGCACACACACGCACACACACACAAACACACAATCTCCAAGAATCTTGCAAAAACACACACATTCATCACAGACGTAAAACACACACGCGCACATACTCAGGGTTATATTTTTTGCGAAAGGAAGCACAGCAATACAAGCAGCAGGGGGAGGGGGGGGGCCGTAGTTTGTTGCGCTGCGCAATGATGCCAACATTGGCATTTTTCGCAATGTTGCCAACATTGGGTTTTTCGCAATGTTGCCAACATTGGGTTTTTCGCAATGTTGCCAACATTGGGTTTTTTCGCAATGATGCCAACATTGGGTTTTTCCGCAATGTTACCAACATTGGGTTTTTCGCAATGTTGCCAACATTGGGTTTTTTTGCAATGATGCCAACATTGGGTTTTTTTGCAATGTTGCCAACATTGGGTTTTTTTGCAATGGGGGGTTTTTGGTCTGCCCCCCCCCCCCTCTCGCCTCCCTTACAATCGTTGTACGTCCCTTTGGCCGAGTTACAACCCCTTTTCTGACTGTGTTGTGCGTAGAGGTTTTGTTTTCTTTTAGTTGCATGGTGTGTTTAGGGGTATGTTTTCTTTGGGTTGCGTGGGTTGCGTGTGTGTTTTGAGAGTGTGTGTAAGGTTTTTTTTCGTTGTGTGTGTGTGTGTGTGTAGTCATGGGAGATCTCCTTGGGTTTTGTGTGTGTGTGTGTGTGTGTTTTGTGTGTCAGGTTTTTTTCTTTCGTCGTGTGTATGTGAGGTTTCTTGTTTCTGTTGTGTATGTAAGGTTTATTTTTTCCGTTGTTTGTGTGTAAGGTTTATTTTTTCCGTTGTTTGTGTGTAAGGTTTCTTTTTTCTGTGTTTGTGTGTGTGTGTGTGTGCGTGTGTGTGTGTACTTTGTGTGTAAAGGTTTTTTCCGTTGCGTGTGTGTGTGTGTGTGTATGTTTTGTGTGTAAGGGTTTTTTCTTTCGATGTGTGTGCGCGTGTGTGTCTTTAGGTCGCATGTGTGTACAGAAAGGCATGCTTCTTGGGCTTGCGTGTATGGCGGCGTGTAGAAATTAGTTTCTTGGGTTTCTGTGTAGAACATATTTTCTTTTGGTTGTCACGTTGCGTCTACGTGTGTGTGCTTGAGTTGCGTGTGTAGAGGACCTGTTTTCTTTGACTTGTGTGTGTGTGTGTGTGTCTGTATTTATAGAGTTTGTTATGTATGGTATGCGTAATTTTCTTTCTTTTTTGACGTGCGTTTTGTCTGTGTGTGTATGTGTGTGTAGTGTAAAACTTAATACCCCGCGCAAACCTTCCGCCGCCCTTATGCTCTTCGCTAAGCACCCGTGCACCCCCCCCTCCTCGCCCGTGGCCAAACGCGCCAAGCTACCGGCGTCGAACCCAGAAGAAGATACAAAGTTTCCGACTGCCGACCATCAAGGAGCTCCTAGTACCAGCCTGCCAGACGTTGCGTCCGCTGGCTACAACGTCAGCCTGCCAGACGTTGCGTCCGCTGGCTACAACATCGGAGAACCGGACAGAACCTTCCCGCTTGACGTGTTCACCAACAGCCTCAACGAGGGTATCAACAGCCACCGCCTCAGGCTGACCTGCGGGTCTCTTCCTGTCGCCAAGAAAAATACGTGCAGGTCGAGCTACGCGTGCATGGCCGGGGCCTACCAAGTGGCCTGGACCAACCGCAGCGGCCAGTCACAGTGCTACGCGCACGCCGTCGGGTGCCCAAGGGCCTGCCTGCAGAAGAAATACAAGCCTACCTCAAGGAGCAAGTTGCAAGGTGTGTCTCTGACGAAACCCTCCGCTGGCTGCGCGAAGAGGTGAAGATTCACGACAACTTTGATTTCTATTTGTACACGGGCTTGGATCCGAACGAGGATCAAGAAAACAGAGACAATTGCCAATACGCTACGCGCTACGTGCAATGGATAGGGCCGCCGCACCCAGCGCTGCCCAAGTTCCAGGCAATTTACCGCACTCAAGAAGCCAGCCTGCTACCGCCAGAGATCCTGAGCGACCTGGGGATGGAGCTGGACGACAAGTACGACCGGCATGAGCATCTTGACTTTTCTCTGGAACTCACAGTTTTCAAGGAACAGCTTGCAGATGAGGCCAAAAAGAAAAATGGCACCCCTTGGCTCCTTGTTCACATGCGCCCCTATCATCACCTCGTACAAGTGTACATAGAACTTCGTAACCGCCGTACCTGCTCTGGCCGACGCGCCGATGATGCAACCATCCTGTTTGCAGAACGCACCTTAGATCCTTGGAGAGGCGCGGACGTCCGTGCTTACGTCCTGGGCCACGCAATTCTGTTTACCGGGCAGACTACCCTGGTCTGGCTCAAGAGAGTTGTTACAACCCTTGGCTGGGGTGACAACCTGTGCAAAAGATTGGACCCTACCCAGACCACCCGAAACACGAACGGCAGCGCGCAAAGTTTTAAACTCTTTTGCCCGGAGATGAGCTCGGTGTGGCCGGTACACCCCGAATTGCTGGGCGACGCGGAAGACGTTTCTACCGGCGCAACAACGGCTGGCGACGAAGGTAGCAGCGATGACGACGACGACGACGACGGCATCATCATCTAGGAATTTCCGTGACACTTCTTTTTTTAAAAAAACGCTCAAAGTGGAAAAAAAGGAGGGAGAGACAGCCCTTATCCAAAGCCCCGCACGGTGCTGAGACATTTTTTGTTTTGCAAGCAAGTTTTTCAATAAAAAAATTCAATTAAACAAAAAAAAATTTTTGTGTCTGTGTACCAACGTGCTGTGTGGTAAGCCATTATTCTTGCGCTCTCTCTCCCCGGACCTTTCTTGCAACTACCAAACCATTTTTTTTAGCTAGTTGAACTTTTAAAAAAAAAGAGACACCGCAGAATTAAAAATGTTTTTTGGATGTTTGCTACCATTTCGACTATTTTTTTTTTCTTGAGCGGATTAAACTTTTGAGCACAACGCTGCCGCACCTTCCTTGCCACCTCAGCTGCCAGGAGCTTTTGATCAGCATACTTCTCCTCTGCTAACGGTTTCTCTCATTCTGTCGCACCCCGTACCGGACGAATTAGCGGGGTATCTGTCTTTCCCAAAACGATACTTGCGCAAGAGCACGTTCCAGCCTGCGATTTGCTTCTTTCACGTGCCCAGTCTCTTTTCGTGCAAGTTTCTTTGCTCTTTGCAGTTGCAAGCGCGCAAATTGCACCCTGATGCGCGGCTCCCCGTTGTACAGAAACGTGGAATCTCCAGCAAGCTTTTTCAAGCAACGTTCCCAATCAATTTGGCTACTAGTACCATCTCATCGCTCAGTTTTCTCTGGGACTTTGATGTCAAGAAAATAATCTACAGCAGCCACGCGAAGCATTTCATCATAGCTTAGAAGTTCCGTTGCTTCTGGCTTTGCACGCGTGGATAGGATGTTTCCGCATGCTGACTAAACAAATAGTCAAGGTAGAAAAGCCAGGGCTGACGCAGGGAGTGAGCTCGACCCCCGGGGCCTAGTTGTTGTCGCATAGCCGCATTGTTCTCGTTTTCGACCTGCTGCTTTCCTTCTTGGAAAGTGTAGACTGCAGGAACTTTCCCTTCCATCGAGCTAAGACTTTTTTTTTGTGTCAAACAGTCTGGCTTGTTTGTTTTGTTTTTTCTTTTTATTTTGCGTATCAACAAAAAGGGCTAAAAAACATTTCAGCACAACAACAACAAAAAAAACGGAAAGAGGCCTTCACCCCGCCACTTCTCTCCTGACCTAGTACCGGCAGGTACTAGGGGGGAGGAGGGTGCAAGGAAAAGAAAAAGGGTGAGGGGGGGGGGTGGTGAAATGATCCCCTTTCCTCTCCCCCCCCCCCCCTCCTGATCCATTTCGCCAGATCTCGCCACCCCCTTTTTTTTCTGTCTTGGGGGGGCCTAAACTTCCGGGGCCTCCTCGAAAGATTTTAGCCATCCTCGTCCGCCGCACCCGCACCCTCACCCGCACCCACTGCGGGCGCGGGGTACGCTGCTATTGTCGGCTGCAGCAGCCGCGCCGCCACCTCGGCGAACGCCGCGTTCCGGCCGAGCGCCGCCAGGTTGTCCCGCCGGTACGTCTCGTCCGCTGCGCGCAGCCTGCGCAGCAGGTCCGCGTCGGGCGCCGTCAGCAACCTCTCAGTGGCAGGGAGGCCGTCACCAGTCTGTGGCAGCCACTGGCTCGCGTGGTGCTGCTGGTACACGTAGTCCGCGAAGTCCCGCGCGTTCTGACTGTTCACGGCCGCCTTCGTCGTCGACGTTAGCGCCCGCTCGCGCAAGAAGTAGCTCAGCGCCACCGGGTCCTGGCACAGCGGCTGCTGCATCGCCGGCAACCACGCGTCACCCTCGTCTTTTGGCAGCGGCGCCGCCGCGCCGTTCAGCACCGTGGGCAGCAGGTTCATCATCGTCAAATCATACGAGGCCGAGCCGTGGTCTACCTGGCCCGTCAGCAGCTGCCGGGGCCGCGCGTAGCAGTCCTGCAGGATTTCCAGCAGCACGCGCTGCAGCAGGTCGGGCCACAGCCCGTACAGCAGCGCCTGCTCCGCGATCTCGAAGCAGTCGCGCGTCTGCCGCAGCACCGCGCTGCCGGCCGGCCGCTCGCTGTCGTCCAGCAGCAGGTCCAGCACGTGCCGGTACTCCTGCAGGTCCTGGCAGTCGCCTTTACAGCGGTTCTGCCACACCAGCTGCAGCAGCTTCTTGCGGCACGCCGCGTAGTCCGTCGGCTCCGGAAAGTTCTTCGCGTCCTTCGTGAACAGGAACACCGGCTGCTCGCCCTCGGCGTACATGCCGCGGCGCACCGCGCTCTCCTTGCGCGCGTTCTCGATGCGGCCCTCGTGCGCCTGGAACAGCCTTCGCGAACGCACGCAGTTCGCGTAGTAGCGCGAAGTTGCCTCGGCGTCCGCGTCCACCGCCAAAGACTGGCTGAACTCCAGGTACGGCGACTTGTAGTCCAGCATCGTCTCGGGCGGCTCCCACGCGCGCGCCAAGAACCCGTCTTCGTCCTCGCCGTCCTCCCAAGAACCCGTCTTCGTCCTCGCCGTCCTCGACGGTGCTGCCAAATTCGTCGGGGTCCTCACCGTTTTGCGACACGTGCTGCCGCTTGCGCGGCCGTTCTTGCGCGCGGTGCAGCCCGCGCATGTCGCCATTGTTTGTACCATTTCCGCCATTTCCGCCATTCCCTTTCAGGAACGCGCGCGCCAGCGCAAACAGCACCTGCCGCTGCTGCTGCTGCAGCTGCAGCTCCTGCGGCGCCAGCAAACCGACCGCCTGCATCAGCACGCTCGGGTCCTCGTCGTTCAAGAACGGCTCCAGCAATGCGAACTGCGACAGCGCCGGCGCGCGGCCCAGCGGGAAGCCGTGGTCCGTGCCTGCCGTCGGATCGATCAGCGGGCTCACCGACGAGTGGAACACGATCTCGATCGCGCGCTGCAGCGCCAGCAGCCGCACCATCGCGTTCAGCCGGTGCATGAAGCGCTGCGACGCCAGGCGCCGCACGCCCAGCGACGAGGCGCGCTCGCAGAACTCGCCCATCACGCGCGACGTGATATATAACCGCACGCCCCCCACGAAGCCCAGCGACTGCAAGTAATAATACATCGCGATCAGCGCGTTGTTGTCGCGCACCCAGCGCGCCAGGTCGTGGCGCCGCGCCTCTGCTTCTTCGTCCCCGTCTTCGTTCGAGAAACTGTGCCACGCCTCGCAGCCCGCGCGTACCCGGCCCGGCACGTACCGCGTGTGGAACCGGTCACGCACGGGCTGCGAGATGCGCGACGGGTGCGTGTTGGTATTCACCAAGTGCGTCCCGGTCACTTGCGCCTGCGTGTACTCGTTGAAGCGCTGCCCCGTGTCCTGGTCCGTGCGCAGAAAGCTGAAGCCCGTGGTCTTGCTCCACAGCATGCTCTTGACTATTTCGACACGGTCGTCGTCTTCTTGGTCCCCGCGCGGGTTGCCGCGGTACCCCTTGCCCAGCTCGTCCATGATCGTAATTTGTGAAGAAAAGTTGAAATTCCCAGCTAATGCCTTGGCGCTCATGCCCAGCTGCGTACGCACGCTTTCCCTTATCAGGAAATGGTCTGCCAGTAGCTGGTGCAGGTGCGACTTGCCCGTGCCGGGCGGGCCGTACATCATCATGTGCATATAAGTGCCCACGGCGCCTGCCGTCTGTGCCGCCGCTAGAGCTACATGAAACTCTTCGTTCAGCGGGCCGCGGTACACCGCTTCTAGCAGGCTGTTGAGTCGCACCAGCTGACAGTCCCGGTACACCTTCCGATTTCTCGGCACCCCCGGCTCCTCCCACTTTACCTTATCCCTGTTGATGCTCCAGCTGTAGAGCACTCCGGTATGCTCTTCTTGCAGAATAGTGAATATGATAGGAATCAGCGACCGGTCCCAGTTCACTCCTCGCCTCTGGCCTCCTGCCGCGTCAGATGCTCCACCATCTTGTCCGGTTTTGCCCGTCCAATCAGGTGTCCCAAGCCTCGCTCCTCCATTTCAATCACCAGTCTATACGCCGGCATCAAGGCCCATTCGCGCGACTTGGCCCTTATGCTTTCATCCAAGTAATATCTCTCTCTCCTATCTTGGTGATTGGTGCAGAACATCATGTCCCGGGTGAGAAGGCCCGCCGCATCCGCCCGCACCTGTTGGTACTCGGATTCTACCGCCTCCTTTCTCGTTCTCAGGCACCGGTCTCTTCCGAACGTTGAACCGTAGCACCTTCCTTCCAGACGAGCTTCTACCACTCCAACTGGCTCATCGTCGGCGTGACGCAGATGTTCCGGCGGTATCTCGTAGGTTTCGGGGCCATATTTCAAGGGTTCCGGTAATGAATAAATAGAGTCAGGTGTTTGCGGGGTAGCTATGGTCTTGCTCTTCCCGGTGCCGGACTTACTTCCGGTTCCCTTCACCATCATCGCTCTAGGTAGGCCGGTTCCATCCCGGAGTCTTCTAAACTCCTTCCAGTTGAGTTGCCACTCCATGTACTGGTTCACTGTACCCGGTCCCGTTGGTATGTAGCGGTACCAGGACGGGGGTATCCACTCCATCGGCCCCATTGGCGTGCCAAAGGTTACCAGCCTTCCTCGTCCGTCACCGTAGTGCCGAAACTCATGCGTTACACCGCCGCCGTCCCGGTATTGTCGTACAGCAATTGGAGCTTCCTCTTCCTCCTCCGAGCTTGAGAGAGGGGACTCTGTCTCGTCGCTGTCCTGAGAGATAGAGTCCTGCCACGGCTCCCAATCTGCTCTGCTTCTTCGAGGTCGCGGTTTCTTTACTCCCTTAGGTTCGCTTGGATTTTGGCCCGGCACGGCGCGGCGTTGTCGCACGTGTCCGCCGCCGTCCCGTCCCCCCAGTTGACCGTGTAGGGGAAGGTGCTGGCCAAGCGCCCGGGCGCACTCGCGTCGGGCAAGAATGGCAGCGCGTACGTCATCGAGCCGTCCACCGCCGCGCTCACCACGAAGACCGCGCTACTAACCTGGGGGGAAGCTGACGGCGTCGCCGACACGCTCGGGGATATGGACACGGACGGCGTCACGGACGGCGTCACCGACGGCGTCACGGACGGCAACCACTGCTGGCACTGCTGCGGGGCCTGCCAGTTCTCGAGCTGCGCCGACTGCACCAACTGCAGGCACGTCGACTGCGTCCAAGCCACGGTCCAGCTACTCAGGTTCTGTTTGAGCTGCGGCGCGCCCGCCAGCATGCCGGCGGCGTCCTGCAGGCTGTCCAGCCGCCAACTCGACAGGTCGGCCTGCAGCGCGGTGGCGTTCGCGAACATGCCGGTCGCGTTCACGACGCGCGACACGTTCCAGCTCTCTAAGCCCAAGATCGTCGCGGCGGTTGTGCCGGCGAACATCAACGACACGTCCCGCGCCTGCGATAGGTCCCAGGCGCTGACGTTGGTGAACGTCAGGCACGGCGAATTGGCGAAGGCGCCCGTCAGCACCAGTGCCGAACGTGGGTCTAGCCCCGACACGTCTACGCGCGCCGCCGGCAGCCCGGAGAAGCTGAATTCGAAGCTCATGATCTGCGACGTGTCCAGCGCCGACAGTGGTGGCAACGATTGCAGCTGGGTCTCACCGTAGAAGTGGTAGCCGCTGTCAGTGTCCAGCTCGAGCCCGCCCCACTGCCCGACGCTGCGCAGGGCGACGTTGCTGTACTGCTGCTCGCGCCACGCGGGCGTCATGGCCCAGCCGACGACAGGGCCCTCGATGATGGTAGTGAACACGCCGGCGCTCGCAAACGTGTGCGTGCACGGCTCGGCAGCCGAGCAAGTCTGCACGGCCGTGTTGTCGCCCCAGTACACCGTGAAGGCATTTGCCTGCGCTAATTGTCGGCGGCGGCGGTCGGCCGCGGCGCCAGCCGGCAGCGTCCAGACGGCACCGCCTGCGGGCACGACCAGCTCTAGCAGCAGGTCCGTCGGCACGGGCGCGCGCCACACGTACGGGCAGTCGGCGGCCGCCGGCGCCAGCAACGCCGACCACAACAGCAGCATGGACCCAAGTAGGCAAGTGTTCATGGCAAAAGAAAAAAAAGAGAGAGATTTTGCCTTTTGAAATGTCTTTTCCACTGTGCCCGGCAGAAAAAAAAATGAAGGTTCGATTTCCATTTTGTTACTAATTCTTGTTGCAAAACTAGCCAAGATTTAAATGGTTTTTTTTTTCGTATTTATGGCAGAGAAAGAAAGGAGGGGGGGGGGGATTATGTTTGAGGAAGAAAGTTGAGTGGAAGAAAAAAACAAGAGCCTGCCATGAAGAGAGGGAGAGGGGGGGAGGGTGGGGAAAGCCGAAACAGACAAGAAAGCTCAGGAAAAAAAAAGGTGTGGAGAGGCGGGGAGAGAGAGAGAGAGAGAGAGAGAGAGAGAGAGAGAGAGAGGGACAGGGGGAAGGGGAAACAAAGAAAGCGTGGGTACGAATTTGAGAAAACTGCCTTTGCATCTCTCTCTCTCTCTCTTTTTCGTTCCGGTTCCCCCCCTCCCCCCCCCCCCCTCTCTCTCTCTCTCTCTCTCTTTCGTTCCGTCCCCCCTCGCTCCCCATCCCCCTGCCTTTTTCTTTCTCTTTTCCTTTTTTCTTTCTCTTAAAAAAAGATCTTTTGTTTTTGGGTGTTCTTTTTTTTTAGTATTTACAAAACAAAGAAAAAAAGAGGGGGAAAAAACCCAAAGAAAGTCCTGTGCATTCCTTGACGAGTCTGATCTGTTTTTTTTTTTAATGTCCAACCGCACCGACGTCTCGGATAAGATTTATGTGAAACTTGAGCAACATCTCGCCAGACACGAAATCCCTAAGTCTGTTCAAGATGTTTGTCAACTGGTCAAATGCTTTTTGCTGGACACGTGCCGCGCCAGTTCTGTAATGCACCCAACGATAGCTCGTAAAAAGTCGGTAATACAACCAAACACAGTCCTCAAGAATGAGAATGATGTCTCGTTTTATTAGCTCAGTGAAACCAAAAAGGAAAACGGCAACAGACCAGGAATAAAATGGCATCAGGTCCAATCCGGACAAATAATACTGAAAAACAAGCTGGTGCACCTGTCACCAGGAAAAGGTATTTTTACCGGCTATCCGGGGGGTGATGCCTACAGTACCCCCTCCCGATTTTATGACGGAAATAGCATTTTCGTCATACACCTTCTGATTTCTTTCTGCAAATAGTATGCGCTATGGAGTCATGCCACACAGCGCATCGACCCACGGATAGACGCTAAAAGACGATAAATATATCCTCATACGGCACGTCAAAGCGGATTCTCTAGCCTTTCTTGTAAATTTTGAACTCCTTCCCCTCAAATTTTTTTTTCTGCAGTATGTCAAGAACAAACGTACAATTAATAAAAAAATACAAGCAACGTGGTGCTGTAGTACGATTCCCCTTTTGATCTCCTTCTTCTTCTTATCATTATCATTATTATTATTATTATTCACAAGGAGATCGTAAGTACATTGTCTTTTTTAATGACATACCCTTGTATAAGGCGGATATCCTATGATATAGTATTAGGGGGCCAGTCCTAATAGCTATATCCGAAGTCGAGGTGTATGTACCCGACCCTGCGATATACCGACACAAGTAGAGATTGACCGTGCTCAGGTACGACAGTATATAATCTATCGTAAAAAATAATTTAATGAAAGTTTCAGAGAACATTTCATTTTCGAGAACATCATCCCAGGACTTGGAAAGGGTCATACCCGGGAACACCATCGCTCAATACACTAGCGATCCCCGTATACGGTGTAGTATCATCGTCGATCGACCTTTCGCACTCGTATGTTGCGATCGAATGCCAAGTTATATCACTGAGTCTTTTTAATATTCATATTGATAACTGATGATGCATGATCAAATCATGATACGCCGTGGGCAATCAATCAGTTTATTTGAGACGCATAAAGAAAAATAGTTTCTTTGTCACTGCCTTCGTCGTCTGGCGCGGATTTCTTTGCCTGGTGGAGGACCACCAACAAAAGTCAGATCGAACTTTGACTGTTCGAGAATGTCCCAGATCTTATTAGGGATTTCGCCCAACGATAATTCAAAAGGGACATCAAGCACTCCTCTTGGCAGTGTCTGAATGGTCCACGCAGTGTAATCCTTGTCTCTGGGAGTAATTGTATCATCCCATGTCTCGAGACTTTTTGCGTCTTTATATACTGGCAGATAATGTCTTGCCTTTGGAACCTCAACCGGGTCCATACTTCTCCAGAACTGGAGTATCGGTTGTACTATCTTTGCGGCTGATGATATTTTGAGTGTCCGTGTGACACGCATCTGTCGTGGGACCGCCACGACCCGCATCAAGTATAAGTCTGAGAGAGTGTCATCAGCGACATGTTGTTCCGCTGGTCTCATCAGATAGAAAACATTTTTCACCCATGCGATGGTTGCTATCGCATCGCCTTCCTTCCATCGCTCATGGACAATCTCAACGTTGCCCGCGTTTGGGTCAGTGTCCGTCCCCTCCTCCTCCTGGTGGACGTCCTTTGATCTCATCGACCTCATCGCCTTCCTCGGTTGGTCGTTGATAAGATCATTCCGCGCTCTCCTTAGCTGCGCCTCTGTGATCTTCTCCTTCTTTCCGCTATGCTCTCGCGGAGACTTAGACTGAGTCCCCACCGCGCTTATGCGGTCAGTCTTCTCCTTGCTGTCCACCTCACTCTCCTCCTTCTCAGCTATCGGTGCCCGATAAGCATCGTCTTGGTCTATGCCAGCCTCCTTGTGGATGGGCGGCACCTCTTTGAAATCATCCTTCATCCGTTTTAACGCCTCCTCAACGGATTCATCTTCCAGTAAGAAGGGATCATACTTAATCAGCCTTCTTACATTCACAATTTGCACCTTCCCTCTACCCCTGATCTTGTAATTCAGAGGTCCCGTCTGTTCCATAATCTGATAAGGTCCTTTCCAGTGAGTGAACAGCTTAGAGCTGACTCCCTTCGGGACTTGAGGATGGTACAATAGTACAATATCCCCGACCTGGAACTTGATATGATCCAAGTGCGCTTGTCGCACCCCTTCAGCATCAGTCTTTCGGCGCTCCGCCTCTCTATGCGCCCTGACTATTTGTTCCGCCTCCATCTTCACTCTAAGTCTCATCCCAAACAACTCATCCGCATCCGCCCAAGTGTCTTTTGGGTGAAGGAGCGAAGTCGGGATATCAGGCTCACGCCCATATACTAACTGATATGGCGAGATTGAGCTCTTCGAGCCTCCTAACGCCGTAGAGGGTAGACAGTTCATTGCAAACGCAAATGATGGTGCTGCCTCGACCCATGCTCTTTGATTCTCCTTCTTCGTGCAATACATCTTTAGCGAGGCTTTGAGGGGTCTGTGTACCCGCTCGATTTTCCCATTTGCTCGCGGGTTATAGGCAGTAACATATTGCCATTTCATCCCGTAATACTTAGATAGTTTGTCGATGACCTCGTTATTAAAGTCCGAGCCTCGATCAGAACATATCTTTCTTGGTACTCCGATCTGTGAGATGATCCTATCGATCAGCGCCTCGGCCGTCGTCTTGCCGGTAACGTCTTTGACAGGGATGATCCACACATAGTTGGTGGCTCTGTCAATAGCCGTAAGGAGGTATTTGTAACCATCCTTCGATTCTGGGAAAGGTCCCACATGATCAATGTGTATAAACTCAAACATCCCCGCATGAAGAGGAAATTCGCCAATCAGGCCGAAATTTGCCTTCAGTGGTGTTTTGTTTATCTTGCACGGGATGCATGCATCCACCGCCTGATCTATCTCCTCCTTCATCTTCTTCCACCAGAATCGCCTCGCTACGAACATATGAGTTCGTTGTCGACCCGGATGCGCCAAAAGTGTGCAAGTGTGGGCTGCGACAAATATAAATCGTCTCAGACTCTCCGGTACCCAAAGGGTCCATTTGTCCGGCTGTGACGCATAGCGACCGTGAAGGCCCTTGTACCACAGTAGACCATCTCTCCATCCCATCTCCTTCATCTGATCTTTGATCGCTTTCGTCATCCGTAGCTCATCCGGGTTCTGATATAACTGTATCAGTTCTTTAAACTCCGGATCTTGAGCCTGTTGTTGCCTCCATGCGGTAGGCGAGGCTATATGGATAGTACCATCTTCTAGCCGTACCCCGATTCTTTCCGGGTCATCGTCTAGGTCACTTCTCCGCTCTTGAGGAGGCTCCGCATAAACTTCCTGCGTCTCCTCTTCCTCTCTTATGTTCGCCTTCGCATTCTCATATACCTCATAGGACCACTCAGCGTCCTCCTGGGTATGTAGCTCACAACATATCCCGTGATCCGGGCCTTGTGGACTGTACCGTAGACCTGTGCGGTCATATCGGACTCCACTCGCCATCTCCATCGCCTCAATGTGGCTGACCTCATACACCTTGTCAGTGGACAAGTCTTCCATCTCCACCGTGGACACCAACGCCGATACTTCTGAGTTAAACTCTAGCCTAGAGAGGCTATCAGCGACCACATTTCGCTTTCCCGGTAGATGGACCATTGTAAAATCGAAACAAGACAAGAACGCTTGCCACCGCGCCAGCCGTCCCGTCTGTTCATGATTCATCAACCATAACAGGTTATGATGATCAGTTCTGACAGTAAATTGAGGTCCTCCCCACAAATACTCTCTGAGCCTCTTGAGGGCCCATACTACCGCCAACGCCTCTCTTTGCCTTGTGCAATAGTTTCTCTCCGCCGCACACAACTTCCTACTAATAAACATGATTGGGCGTAATTTCTTCTCCTCATCCTCTTGTTGTAATACAGCCCCAATCGCAAACTTAGATGCGTCTGTATCGACTACGAATTGTTTCGTAAAGTCGGGCATCGTTAACACCAGTCCTCCGTCTTTCGGGTCTTTGTAAATGAGATCTTTGAGCGCATGAAACGCTTGCAAAGCCTCTTCGTCCCACTTCTCAAAGTCTCCAAAATCTATCATTTTCTCCACTTTAGCCCGTGTTGCACCCCAATCGGGTATAAACTGGCTATAGTATTGCGCCATCGCAAGGAATGAGTGCAATTCAGTGCGGTTCTTTGGTATCGGTCGATTCATAATCTCCTCCCTCTTCTCTTTGGATATCGAGACTCGATTATGGGAGATCTCGTACCCTAAGTATGTCACACTCGTCTTGGCAAGTTGACACTTCTTTAGATTGCACTTCAGGCCAAAAGCTCCGATGCGCCTGAATATATCGGACAAATGATCGATATGCTCCTCCATTGTGTTAGAGTATACGATAATGTCATCGATATAGCAAAATGCATATTCTCCCGCCTTCTGTCCCCGCCTTCTCATAAAGCCACCGTCAGACAAATCATCGCACTGACTGCTCAACATCTTCTGCATCGCCTTCTGGAAAAGTCCTGGGGCTTGCTTGAGGCCCATCGGAAGCACTTTCCATTGGTATATTTCCATACCCACCACAAACGCCGTCAGCCATCTGGACTTTTCCTCCAATGGTATCTGCCAGAAGCCATTCTTAAGGTGAATGACCGAATAGAATTTTGCATTCCGCAGTACTCTCCTTCCTTCTTCTAATGTCGGGAGAGGATTTCTCTCTTCCTCCAGCACCTTGTTAACACGAGCATAGTTAACTGTCAGGCGCCATTCTCCTCCTGGCTTCGGCACTATTCTCGGTTGTGAGACTATTGAGGATGTTGATCTCTCAATAAAGTCCTCATTGAGCAGCTGTCTTGCTAGCTCCTCCGCTATCTTCGCCTCATGTATACTCAAATTCGCCCTTCGTGGTGCCGGTGACGGCTCCGCACCCGGTATTTTGTAAATAACCGCAGTGAAATCTTCAGGCTTGACACCACCTGCATGTGGAGGGTCAAAAATTTCCTTGTTCGCCTCTAATTTGGCTTTTAAAAGCTCCTTCTCCTTCTCCGTGCCTACTCCTTCTTCCAATATTTTCCGCGCCGCCTCTTGAAAATCTTCATCAGACATCTGCTTATGCTGCTTGAGGGGTTCTCTGTCCTCCTCCAAGCCTAAGTCCTCTTCCGAGACATCATCTAGGCCCGTCTTTTCATACGTGACCGTGTCCGGCTCATCATCTTTACCGAGCTCCACCAGCATGTCAATGAGTCTCGCGTATTGCAAAGGAGCTTTACGGATGTAAAAACCATCAAAGCATGTGAATGCTTGCGGTATCAATTTCATTTTGTCGAGGTCTCTGAGCTTCCGCTTGTATGCACTGCTCTGCTCACGAGTTCCCATACGACAATCCAGCACTAGCTGTTGCTTGCGAGAGGGTACCGGTATAGGATGATCAATAAGCCGGTCCCTTATTTCCTGCGCCCATATCGCCTTCTCATTATATGGCAGGATAATAGTATACGGCTTATTATTTTCGAATAAAG
>WBZZ01005069.1:35000-57500 GCA_019918135.1 Paulinella micropora
AGCTGGCCGAAGAATTAAAAAACAAAGAGCAGGGTTTTAAGTTATACCCAATCGACTTCGACCACTTTATCGACAGCCGTTTCGAGCCCGAAGTAAGTAAGTGAATCAGTAAGTGAATCAGTAAGTGAGTCAGTAAGTGAGTCAGTAAGTGAGTCAGTAAGTGAGTCAGTAAGGTCAGTCAGTAAGTGAATATTCATGGTATGCATGCATGTATGTATGCATGTAATATCGATATTGTATGCAGGACGGGCGCGGCGGTGGCTCGTTCAGCGTCGACTGCAGTATACCAGAACGCTACAACGTGAACTTTGCCAAGGTGAAGGTATGTTTGTATATGAGCATGCATGCAGCTCAACCTTTACTATGTTCCTCCACTTTCTATGCCCATCAGGCAGCGGCTGTTTGCGAGTAGGTCACTTCTTGAGTTTGGAGATTTTAGATTTCTGCACTGGAAACGGCAGGGGGCGCTGGGGTGGAATTTTTCAGTCTTACCTCGGAACATGTCTCCAGGAAGTCTTACCTCGGAACATGTCTCCAGGAAGTCTTACCTCGGAACATGTCTCCAGGAACACCCCGGAACATTCCTGCTCAGGAGGCAGAGATGTTTGAGTACTTCCCATGTTGGGGATGTTCCCCAAAAAATTGGGACCTGGCCCTGTTTGGATTTTCTTTCTTTTTCCCAAAGAGGCTCAAGGGGCCGTGCATATACTGCACTTTGTGCATATGAAATAAAACCAGCTATCTCAGCCTTCTTAAAAAGAAAACAAAAATTGAAAAGTGATGCGTTTAAAACAATTTTCGTTTTTGAATCTTTCATCTTGGAATTATCATTAATAAAGAGCTTGAGGCTTATTGATGCTGAATGCTGTGGTCCGTTACAAGCACACCCCTGTGGTAATGTTGACAAAGAATGAGAGCTTGCGGACCCCCAAATTTTTGCAGAACTTCGCCTAACTGTATCCCCTCTCCTTTTATGGACGCAGTTCCAGGCACCAAGATAACACTATAGCTTACATAGTACCAAGATAAGTTGGCTGTAATGCATGCACATGAAATAAAGCCAGCCATCTCGCACATCTTCCAAGAGAGAAAGAGAATCAAAATCAGTTTTTTTTATTATTATTATTATTATTATTTTTATTTTTTTTATTTTATTTTTTTAAGGCACGCCTATCTATCGTCAGACTGCATAGCTGTGCGGAATAGTTCCCATCTCCAGCCCGCTGCCCAACCACTAAATGGTGGCGGGATGGAGTGGATGCATATGCCATCGGATATGCAGCGCTGATAGACCGAACATATCTATCTATCTATCTATCTATCTATCTATCTATTTATCTATCTATCTATCTCTCTATCTATCTATCTATCTATCTTGTTCCCTCAGGGTGCCCTTTCTCGCTTGTTGAGCCCGGAATAAAACCCACAGTGCTCTGTCGGTTTATACTAGACTGTCGAACAGTCTCGAAACTCCATCTGCTTACTGGGTCCTCTGTAATGGAGGTGGGAGCTCGTTCTGCAAGGGGCGCTTATGGAACGAGCCCTGGCCCCGCCTGGTACTAGGGAGATTTGGTATCGCCTGTATCAGTCCCTTCCATGCAAACATCACGGCTTAGCTGGGCATCGGGTTAATACTTTACCCACAGACTTCCTTGGTTGACGAAGTCAGAAGCTCCTTTTCTCTGACATTAGTCGATATCTCATCAGTTGATCTCATCACTTACTCCACGGAGTAAACCAAGGCCACTTGAGGTGTCACTGACCCTCCCTTGGGCTTGGTTTTTTGAAATGGGTGCCATCTGTCGACAGACAGAGAATTAGGGGATGGTGTGGGTGTGCTGGGCCCGTGGTGGGGTGCCTTATGTGTGCCTAGCCATACGCCTATAAGTCACATGCCGAAATAGCGACGGGAAGCACAATCCTGTTCCCTCAGGGTGCCCTTTCTCGCTTGTTGAGCCCGGAATAAAACCCACAATGCTCTGTCGGTTTATACTAGACTGTCGAACAGTCTCGAAACTCCATCTGCTTACTGGGTCCTCTGTAATGGAGGTGGGAGCTCGTTCTGCAAGGGGCGCTTATGGAACGAGCCCTGGCCCCGCCTGGTACTAGGGAGCTTTGGTATCGCCTGTATCAGTCCCTTCCGTGCAAACATCACGGCTTAGCTGGGCATCGGGTCAATACTTTATTCACAGACTTCCTTGGTTGACGAAATCAGAAGCTCCTTTTTTCTGACATTAGTCGATATCTCATCTATCTATCTATCTATCTATCTATCTATCTATCTATCTCATGTATCTATCTATCTATCTTTCTATCTATCTATCTGTCGTTCTGGCTACCTATCTATCAATCCCGTTCGGCTGGCTGCAGAGAGAGCTGGGGTGTGCAGACTTCCACACTGCCGTGTACTGTGTGGTGTGGGTACAGGAGCCCAGTGGTAGGCCCAGGTTGGGCAAGCCGACGCTCAGCCGTGTCTACTTGCAAGTAATTGACCTATCATCTGTCCAGCTATCTACCTCTCTATCGATCGATCTATCATGAAGTCTATCTATCGATCTATTCATTTACCTATTCATTCGATGGACTTATGTATGTGCAGGCAATTACCTTCATTCCAAGGGGTAGTGAAATCTTCGTGGGGTACATGAGTCTATACGTAGTAGTACTACATACGTAACGTGCATACGTAGCATACATACAATGACATTCACGTACATACCTAACATGCATACATAACATGCATACATAATATAAATGCATATAATACATAACATTCGTACATATGATGGATACATAGCATACGTCTGATTACATACCACACATACGTAGGTACGACAGGAAGATCATACAGAAGAACGAACCCAAACAGGAGAATGACAAGGTTCGCTGCAGCAGGCCCTCCTGTCCTATGCGTGATACCGATGACTTGAGCGCGTATATTGGCTGCGATCGCTGCGATGACTGGTTTCATTTCGAATGTGTTGTCCTCTTACCAGAAAAAGACGGGTACGAATCTACTGCCCACACACTTGCTCATGGACACCGTTCATGCTTACCTTTATTTTCTTTTGTTCTTTTCTTTTGCTCTTTTCTTTTGTTCTTTTCTTTTGTTCTTCTCTTTTGTTCTTCTCTTTTGTTCTTCTCTTTTGTTCTTTTTTTTGTTCTTTTCTTTCGTTCTTTTCTTTCGTTCTTTTCTTTCGTTCTTTTCTTTCGTTCTTTTCTTTCGTTCTTTTCTTTCGTTCTTTTCTTTCGTTCTTTTCTTTCGTTCTTTTCTTTCGTTCTTTTCTCGTTCTTTTCTTTCGTTCTTTTCTTTCGTTCTTTTTTCTTGTCGTTCTTTCCTTCCTCCGCTTTGCTTTTCTTTTGTTGTTGTTGTTGTTGTTGTTGTTGTTGTTGTTACTGCTGCTGCTGCTGTTGCTGTTGCTACCGCTGCTACTGCTACTGCTGCTGCTGCTGTTGGTTTTTCTCACTCGAACGACGTGGATGGAGAAGCATCATAGACGAAGATGACAAGAGCAAGAAGAGCAACGGAACCATAAAACAGGCACTTGTTTGTTCTTCTTATTGCTGCAGTTGGATATGCCACTGCAGTTGGATATGCCACTGCAGTTGGATATGCCAACCTTGCCGAGCCTTGCAGCTGGGCAACCGATCGATCGTGGACAAAGAACAGCCAAATCAGTCATGCGAGGTCAAACAGAAGACGACAGTAGAGGAAGAACAGAAAAGCCAAACGGAGGAGAAAGCCAAACGGAGGAAGAACAGAAAAGCCAAACGGAACAGCAGCAACAAGGACAACAACAACAACGCCAACAACAGCAGCAGTTGCAAGTTGTAGATTTAAAGGAAAGAGACGAAGAGGAAGAACAACAACATCAGCAACATCAACAACGACAACCGCAACAACCACAGCAGCATGCGCAATCGGAAGTTGTAGATTTAGAGGACACAGACGAAGAGGAAGAAAAAAAAGAACAAGTAAGAGGAGGACCCGCACGAGAGAAAGCCCAGAAAAGGCTAGCAACGGGCAAGCGCAAGAATCCACCCAGAGCGGAAGGCAAATCTAATAACAAGGACACTGCCGAGGCCGAGGAGAACGAAGCGGAGAGGAAGAAGAAGAAAAAGGCCAAGAACAAGGAGAAGGAGGTGGAGAAGAAGGATCTAGCAGGCGCGGCCATGGACGACAGCATAGAGCTTGGGAAATTACACACGGCGGATCCCACAGACTATGTAATTGCCACGCACAAGCCCACGTCTTGGAGCAGTACAGTCTGTCTCTTAGGATATTCGCAAATAAAGCTACGCAACTCACCCATCAGCCTCATATAAATGCACAAAAAGAGCTCATCCTCATGCTCTTCTTCTTCTTTTCCTTCCTCCTCCTCGTCCTCCCTCTCCTCCTTTCTTCTTCTTCTTCTTCTTCTTCTTCTTCTTCTTCTTCTTCTTTCCCCTTTTTCCGCCCTCCTTATACTCTTTTTTAAATCCTACTCATCCTCATCGTTTTCTTCCTTTCACTGTTCTTCTCTGGATGTATGCTCAAAAGCGCGCGAATATTTTTGTGTGAAATGTCGTTTTTATGTGATCATAATAGGATATGGCTGTATATGCCGCATTGGTGGAAAAAAGTCTTAATGATAATTCAACAGTGACAACGATCACTGAACTGCTCAAGCTCAATGCTAAGGTTGACTTTTTTCCAGTCGGAAAGAAGCCGATACCTTCATTGATCGCGCTGGCGCAGGCTCGTTGCAACACTGTAGCCCAATTGCTGATCAAGCACCAGGCCTCGCTCAATCTTCAAGATCGTGAAGGAAAAACTGCCCTGCATCATGCGGCGATGAGCAATAAGTCTTTGCTTGTGGAACTGCTGCTGAAAGAAGGTGCAGACAAAACCATCAAGGATAAGTCTGGCCGCACAGCCGACGTGTATGCAGAGAAGGAGACTTGCCGCAATCTGACCCTCGCCGAAAAGCTGAAGGTAAATAAAAAGTAAGAAGAGTGCATATCTTTGGAACAAGATCTACAGACATGTTAGTCTATGTTGTAATTTCATGAGTTACTTACTTTATCACCGTAATTTTCTTTAAAATATGTTTCTATCTTTCTTGATTATTGTTGCAGTTGCTCCTGTTGTCGTTTTGTTCTTTTTGTTGTTTTGTAATTGTGTTATGCGATGGCAAACTCGACCCAAGCACATCTTAGTGTAATACACAGATGCAAGAGATTGATACCATATCTTTTTCATAATTATAGCTCAAATCCTGCCTAGATTGTTCCGTTTCCTAATTTTCGCTTGTCTGGTCATTCGATCTCGCCAGGTCCATTCGATGGCAATTCACGTCAAGAGACATAAAAGCATCGGTAATGGATCCAACGAGGTGATTGTCACTCTAAACATCGAGTCGCGGAGCACCACCATCAAGCAGATAAACGAGATGATTCGCCCAAAGTGCCCAGGCCGCATCATGTGTTTCATTGCAAAAGGACGCCTCCTCAGCATGGAGGACACCCTTGCTTACCATGGTATCAGGGATGGGAATTCCATCCACGTTCTGACTTTTCGCAGAAATTCCCTTTACGTCATCATGCACAAGGCGGAAAATAAATTACAAGCAGTATTTAGATTCAAGGTGGGGCATGACAGCAGTGTCAGTGAACTCAAACAAAGGATCCAGGAGAAGACAAAAATCCCGACTGACCAGCAGTGCTTGCTGGTCAAGGACAACACCAATCCTCTCAGTGAAGATCGCTTGCTTGGACATTATGGTATCGATACTACCCAACAAACCTTTGAAAGTCGTGTTATCTACCTTCGCCGAATGGAGCCGCAAACCAGTCTCAAAGCGAAGGTTCACTCGTTCGTTCTTCCCATTTTTCACAGTATTTAAGTTTCAATATTGTGTCATTTTTAGAAAGAAAAAAAGGCGGGGGGGAGGGGGGAGAGGTTCAAAGTATAACGATAATTTTGCAAAAAACCTATGTAGAAGAAATATTCAAAAAAAAAATCAGTAAAAATAAAAAGAACATGTAATTTGCTAAAACATCAAGAGAAAATTCAATTTTTCTGAAATTTAACTTGACAGCAAGAATTGTTGTGTATCATGCTTAAGTACTGCAGCACATTTGCGACAGAAAACAGTGCATGTCATTCTTTAAGCTGTTGCTCACTTTGATATGTTTTTAATCCATTATCGTCAATAATTTTCTTGAAAGATATGGTCACTATATACTAATTTTGCTACCCTTTTGTAACAAAAATGTGTATCTTTAGGGAGCTGAGTGCAAAAGCGAGGCTCCCAAGCTCAACGAATCAGGCAAAAAAGACAGCGGCAGCGAAAGCAAGAAGGATATCGTTCTTGATCGGAAAACTCCAGAAGAAGCAAAGCAAAGCACCGTCACGTCTAGCTTAGCGCTCGAGACTTCAACGGAAAGCAATAGCGATTGCAACACAATGACCTCGGTAGAACTTGTCTCATGGCTCAGCCATTGAATAGAGCCGCATATTTATGTTGCTCGTGTATGTGCACATGACATCTGTCTGTCCTCTGTCTGAATGTTGCCCCAGGAGCCATGTCGCGCTCAGGTGGTCAAGTATTGGGCCGACAATATCCTTGGCCCAGCTGATAAATTGCTTGACGGCTTCTACGATCCAGGCAGCGAACGTCGTGTATATCCTTTGCCAACTTTGAGAACACTAGATCTAACACTGCCAGTCAACCGAGCAGGTTATATTGTCTTGACAAAATTGTTCATGAACATGATTACAAGGCGCTCGCGTGCATCTGTGTTGTGCAGACTTTGCAGACCTTGCAGACCTTTGGAATGCGCGCGAAGTCATATTATTCGACAGCAGCAAAGATGCGATGCTTCGCCAGTTGTTGGTCGATGCTTCCGCGTGGCTGCAGGACCCGATCGCAAACATGCCTGCTCCTGATCTTCCGCGGGCATGGGTGATGCGTCAGCTAGCTCTTTTAGTTGCAGAAAGGCTCGGACGTACTCCAAAACGCGGCAAGGAATTAGAAAAGCAGACTGAACGTGCTATAGCCAGAGCAATTAGAAAAGAAAGAAGTTATATACTACCGATTGGCACGGTCCTGGAAGCAGGCGTGGGACTGTACAGGCACCGGGCTTTGTTGCTCAAGTAAAGAAGATGCAGCATTTGCATAAACACAGAGTCACCAGTGTTTGTTGTGATTTTGTGTCAACCTCCACAACCACGACCTTTTCTATTCCCCCCCCCCCTTTCCTCTATTTCTCTCTTTCTCTCTCCCTCTCTCGTTCTATCTTTCTTCTTTCCCTATATGCAATATATACACTTCTCTCTCTCTCTCTCTCTCTCCATCCCTCTCACCATCTTTTTTTCTATGGATCTGTCTACCTGTCTTTCCTTTTCCCCTCTTTCCACTGTCGATGGGGGATGAGGAGAAGAAGTGAGGAGGATTTGCTGCTTATCTATCCGTTTCCCAAGCACTGCTAAGTATTTCATCGCAAGGGCTTGCACTATGTTTTCTGCTCTAATTTTCTCTCTCTAGATATTTGTGTGATTGGTATAACACACAAACGCAAAGCACCATGTCTCCTTTTTTCGGGTCAGCCGCAGCTTCAATGCAGCGTGGTTCGAGGCATCTACAACGGCAACAACAACAACAACAACAACAACCACAACTATAACAACAACAACAACAACGACAACAACAACAACAGCGACGACAACGACAACAACGACGACAACGACAGACAGGCCTCCTAACCAGCGCGCAAGAAGAGGCGAAGCATGACCAGAAAAGAAGACGTAGTCAGTCAGAGTGCATGAAAAAATGGTGGTAGATGCTGCCTTGTCAGTTGATTATGAATATTTCTGTTTTTGTTTTTCTGGCCAAGGTGCTCTCTCTCTCTCTCTCTCTCTCTCTCTCTCTCTCTCTCTCTCTCTCTCGTCAGAGCAAGGTGGCCGCAGAGCAGGACCTAGACCGACATGCCTGCTTGTTCAGAGATGATTCCCCATCATCATCATCGTCCTTCTCATCATTGCCATCCTCTTCCTCATCCTCTTCCTCATCCTCCTCCTCCTCCTCCTCCTCCTCATCATCATCATCATCATTATCATCATCATCACCATCATCGACATCATTCATAGTTGATACACTTTTTTCTCCCGATAGTTTTATTGCGGAAGGTGGTGAGGAAGGAGCCAAGTACAGGCGAGGTCAAAAGGTCTGCAGATGCATCAATGTTTGTATCTAGAGTAGCATCTATGTGATCGTGTTTGCTTAACATGAACGGATAACAATCAAGGTCATGTCGTTCACTGCTGCGCATGCAGGGCGAGCTCGGGGTCTACGGGCCAACCCCTGTCATGTCAGAGCAGGATTTTCTGGCAGCATTCACGGAAACCAAACATGATTCCCCATCGAAAGGTCACTGCCGCGACAATGAGGTCAAGTACGGGGAATGGCAGGGCAAGGCAGTTGTGTTGAAGATACTTGCTAAAAGGATCCCACAAACAGAAGATACTTTTGCCCTTGAGCAAATGCAAGAAGAGATCGCTTTCTTGTTGAAGCCTGAAAATGCCCACCCGGGAATTGTTCCGCTTCGCGCAGCGCTCACAAGCAAGAACCACACAACCAGGCAAGCCTTTTTGCGCACACACATACACACATACATACACATACATACATACATACATACGTACGTACGTAATACATACATGCATGTATACTGCAACATCCGTACATACATAGACTTATACATGGATTGCCGCATGTGCGTTGCCTGACACTGTACGCGATCATTTGCAAAAATATGTATAGTTACAATTTTGTTTTCTGTTCTTGATTCGTCCGCTTTCTAATTTACGTTATCCGCTTGTTATAATGTTTGGATAGCGAGGTAAAGTATTCTGGTCTGGTTTCCTTGCGAGCGAACATGGATCTCGAGCAGTTGCTCAAAGACCAACCAAACTTACAGTTTGAGGCCAGGCTGTGGATTGCACTCCAGGTATCAGCCTTTGACATTTTTCTGCCAACGAAAGCTCGAATAGGATTGTTTTCCTAACATAATAGTTTGATTAATATTGCCGGAGCACTGCGTCTTTGTATGAAATGAAATATTATCTGTCTGCAGATTGGCGAGGCATTGCACTTCATGCATCAGCATAAGCATATACATCGCGACATTAAGCCAGGTAGCTAAAAGGTTTGCAGTGTTTGACTTGTTCTATCTGGTCCTGTAGCTTGTGGTTCATGTTTGTGTGCGCTGATTTACGCTAACCAATTGGTATGCTTCTTGAACATGTGCAGACAATATTGTGGTCTCAGAGGGCCCTCGCTATCATAGCAGGCTGATTGACTTCGGACTGACGCGCACCCAGCCCGATGACAGCTTCAGCGGGATCTCTACCTCCCATGCCGGGTTCTGTACTCCAGAGTATGGACTTGATTTTGAATGATAAACAATTTTCACTTTGCTGCAACCGTGCGTTTGTACTCAATATCATATTCTTATGTTTGAATGGTGCGTGTGTGCTTATGTGGCGCAGGTTTGCGTCCCCCGAGCAGCTAGGCAAGGAGCGTGTGAAACTAACTAGCAAGACAGATGTCTTCTCCTTCGGGCTGACTCTGTTGCGCCTCTTTGCCCGAAAGATTTTCCCTTTCGGGAAGACGCGGACGCGCGATAACATGAAATCCCATGTCTTTGAGTCAAAAAACCCCAAGACACTGTCAGATAATGGTCCCTCTTTGTTTTCTTCCTTTTTTCCTTGCTGCTCCTCTACTTGTTATTATTATTATTATTATTATTATTATTATTATTATTATTATTATTATTGCTATTATTATTATTATTATTATTATTATTATTATTATTATTAATATTATCATTATTATGATTATTATCATTATCATCATTATATTATCATTATTACTATTACTATTATTATTATTATTATTATTATTATTATTATTATTATTATTATTATTATTATTTGGAGTGTTGACTGTGACATATTTGAGGGAAATCCCGATGAAAAAACCTAGTCACACTTGCTAAACAGAGTTCCAGCCCAATGGCTTCAAGGCGTTCAACTGTGACGCCAACTCATAACCCTTTGGTGGTAGATGCTGGGGAGGAGGGTCGTTGCGCGCGTAAAAGATCTTAAACTCCGCATATGCTGGTTGATAGCCCAGGACCCAGCAGACACCAGATTGTTATGGGTGGGGTTTCGAGGCAGCTCTAGCAACCGCGCTTGGTGTGTGCACTTGCACATTCGGTGACGTCTTGCAAGAGGTTGCTGGGACTGCGGAATAATCTCGGCTTAGTGCAGTCTAGCCCTCAGGAGCTCCATCGGTGGCCCCGATCATCAGGCGAGAGACTGACACGGGGGGGTGGAGGACCTCGAACAAGGGTATTGGTGGCTTATGTCCGTTGAGGATATGCCATTAGCTGCATCAGTACGCCTCAGATGTATTATTATTATTATTATTATTATTATTATTATTATTATTATTATTATTATTATTATTATTATTATCCCTGAAAGGTGTTGGCAAGGGGGGGTTTGGGGGGAGGGGGAAAATGAACATTGTGTACCCCGTCCACCCCCCCCCCCAGCATTTCCGCACCCCTGTCGGAATAAATCATGGTTTGTGGGAACGAGGAGGTTGGGAGCTCATATTTTCAGGGTGGTTAGCTCCAGACTCGATCTTGATGCTGATATGATTGTTTTGGTATTCACGCAAATGCGTTAGAGGAGTGTCCTGAACGCCAACATTCCTTTTTTCACACCAATCGGAATAAATCATGGTTTGTGTGAAACAGGAGGAGTTGGGAGATCATATTGACAGGGTGGCTAGCCCCAGACTCGATGTTGATGCTGATATAATTTTTTTTAGAATTCACGCAAATATTTGCGTTAGGGCAGTGTCCTGAATGCGAAAGTTCCTTGTCTTTTTAGCCTTTTTTTTTGCACCCTCGTCGGAATAAATCATGGTTTGTGTGAACCAGGAGGAGTTGGGAGCTCATATTGACAGGGTGGCTAGCCCCAGACTCGATCTTGATGCTGGTATAATTTTTTTGGAATTTGCGCAAATATTTGCGTTAGGGGAGTGTCCTGAATGCGAAATTTGCTTGTTTTTTGGGCTTTTTTTGCACCCCCCATCGGAATAAATCATGGTTTGTGGGAACCAGGAGGAGTTGGGAGCTCATATTGGCAGGGTGCTTAGCAGCAGACTCGATCTTGATGCTGGTATATTTTTTTGGAATTCACGCAAATATTTGCGTTAGGGGAGTGTCCTGAATGCCAAATTTCCTTTTTTTTGGGCAGTACTTGCCGGTGCCTCCGGCAATT
This sequence comes from Paulinella micropora, assembly GCA_019918135.1. NCBI lineage: Eukaryota > Cercozoa > Imbricatea > Euglyphida > Paulinellidae > Paulinella > Paulinella micropora. The sequence goes on from WBZZ01005069.1 coordinate 46,339, forward strand.
GAACGTACCCTGTCGACGGGGCAGAGGGAGTCCAGGGGGCCCTCCCCCCCGGGAACCCCAGCCCTGTGATTGTACATACCCGTTCTGGTCGCGGGTGGCACCCACACCTGAAAGTTGAGGTTTTTTGCCACCAGTCGCGCTTTGCGGCACCTCCGGCAATTGAACGTACCCTGTCGACGGGAAAGGGGGGGGTCCGGGAGAGCTATGCGATTGTACGTACCCGTTCTGGTCGCGGGTGGCACCCACACCTGAAAATTGAGGTTTTTTTACCACCAGGCGCCCTTTGCGGCACCCCCGGCAATTCAACGTACCCTGTCCAAGGGAAAGGGGGGTCCGGGGGAGCCCTGCGATTGTACGTACCCATTCTGGTCGTGGGTGGCACCCACACCTGAAAACGGAGGTTTTTTGCCACCAGACGCCCTTTGCGGCACCTCTGGCAATTCAACGTACCCTGTCGAAGGGAAAGGGGGCGGGAAATAATAATAATAATAATAATAATAATAATAATAATAATAATAATAATAATAATAATAATAATAATGATGATGATGATGATGATGATGATGATGATGATGATAATAATAATAATAATAATAATAATAATAATAATAATAGTGCTTCTCTGTCAATGGCTGATGCATTTCTGCACATGCGCCTCCATCGTCTCACCCGTGAGGGGAGTACGAAGAATTGACGATAAGCTCTAATGACACCCCCGCAAGGGCAGTTCCAACACTTCCAGACGGGCCGGTATGTTCAATGAAAATACTGGTCCAGAAATAGACCGGTATGTTCAATGAAAATACTGGTGAGGGGGGGGGGGGGTTCGGGGGGGGCCCTCCAAAAAGTGATTAGAAGTGGGGCTGGCGGGGTTTGATGCGCGAAGCGCACCGGTAAACCGTCCTTTCAGGTGTTGGCGCAGCCCCTAGTTATTATTATTATTATTATTATTATTATTATTATCATTATTATTATTATTATTACTATTACTATTATTATTATTATTATTATTATTATTATTATTATTATTATTATTATTATTATTATAAATCACTTAGGGTTTTTCTTCATGTGTTAAAGCAATCATGCACGATTTGGTGTGTTGAATAGAGCGAGCTGTGCTGGGAAAAGTAGCAAATTTGGCGTTTCGTTGCGTGGGCGGCAAGCTCGGGAAGGAAGCGCCGAGCGACGAACCTTCAGATCGACCTCACATGGCGACGGTGGTCTCCGAACTCAAGGTGTTTAGAACATCACCTGCAAGCTGCATCATCTCCCCGTTCTCATGCTCATTCTCTCCCTCCCTCCCCCCCCCCCCCTCTCTCCCTCTCTCTATCTCTCTCTCTCTCTCTGTCTCTCATGATATTGCTAGGATATTCTCGCTGATCTTATTGAGCTCCAAGCCTTCACTGAATGCTCCATGAGAAGTGTGAGTCGGTCAGCATAGCTTCAGCTCGTATTTGGCAAGATTCACGAGTCACTGTGTTTTAGTATTTAAATCTCTTGAAAACTGTACCAAAGCCACCAGACCGATCTGTAATACTATGCCACTATTTGTTCATGGCAGTGCTACAGCCTCTGATAGGAACTTCTCTTGACAACCCCCCCCCCCCCCTTTCCCTCTCGGGCCGCCCAAGCCTGCCTCGGCAGCGCCGCCTGGGTTTACGATGTTATGACAGTTATCAATACCCGCTCAGGTCATATCACCCTGCGTAGGAAAACAAGCTTTCTTCGGTGGCGGTTCAGTGTGTGTGGGTGTGTGTGTGTGTGGGGGGGGGGGGGGGGGGGGGACGATTCTGATCAGTTATATGGCGGCGCCGGCTGAGCTTAACGCCGGGCCCGCGACGGCATTCGACGCGTAGCTGCTTCATTTTCGATGGACGGTGAGTGAACTTGAATTCTGAAACCTGGTTTCAAGTGGAGGCGTTTGTTTTTGGTTTCAGAGGAGAGTGGTTGCAAGTGGGAGATGAATGTCGTTTCGCTCATACAGAGAGGCCAGTCACTATGCATAGTATGCCTGGGGTGTGCTACCTGTTTGAAAAGTCAGGCATCTGTGACTGTGTGTTTGCACCTACAGGTTAACTGTAGGTTCAAACACACAACCACTGACAGGAAAGGTGGAGGGAAGGAGTCAGGAAAGAAAAAGAAGACTTTGAAGAAAGAAGACATGAAATGCTTCAATTATCACATGAATGGGCATTATGCATCAACATGTGAGAAGGAGTTAGGGTGTGTGGGGATAAGCACCGCATGCATGAATGCGAGGTGGTGCAGAAGAATTCGAAAGAAGAGCCAGGTGAGAAGGAAAAACAGGCAAAGACGGAAAAGAGCGAGAAAGGGGAAAAGGGAAAGTTAGGTAGGGGGAGTTAGATACTTCCGATACAGATGAAGAAGAGGAGGGAAGTGCGAACGCGATAAGAAAGACGACGAGATTTTTGAGAGAGAGAGAGAGAGAGAGAGAGAGAGAGAGACAGAGCAGGCATGGTCAAGGAGAAGGCCCACATGGGCAAAGCGAAGCCCGGTAGTGAAAGAGGGAGTAGTCTATCGTCAATGTGAGGGGCGAGTGTCAGGTGAACAACGCTGTTCTGTATGCACGCATGACATGGAGAGTGAAAATGTGTTGTTGCGAGAGGCAGCGTGTGGTCTGTTGAGGGGGCGGTTTTGCGGGCTGCATACAGATCAGGAAAGAGAGCGAGAGAGAGAGAGAGAGAGAGAGAGAGAGAGAGAGAGAGAGAGAGAGAGAGAGAGCCTCGGAGAGAGAGAGAGAGAGAGAGAGAGAGAGAGAGAGAGAGAGAGAGAGAGAGAGAAATGTGGGAGCCCCAGGGATGGGATAGTCAGATTCTCCGGTCTCCTATCAAGCCAAGGCAGAGGGGGAGCAAAACAATTTTAGCCCGCCCAAACTTCAACTTTAGTTGAGAAGACGGGGAAAGAGAATGCAAAGCGCTCAAAGCGCCGAAGCAAGAAGTCAGAAGTCGAGCCAAGTCAAGGGGGAACGCGTAGGAAAGGCCGACAAAGACCGCAAGGACGAAAGTGTGGCGGCCAGCGAACTCGACAGCGACTCAGACCAAGAGCGGCGATTCAAGTGGTGGGGTGCGAGGTACGCAAATGGTTACATGACCCGGGAGGAGGACTCCAGCGTCAGGAAGTGGGCGGCGGGCAGCCGGGGAGCTAAGTGCTACAGGGAAGCAAAGGAGCGGGGCCCGGTAGTCTTCGCGCACGGCGGTCGACTTTACTTATCAGTTAAGGTTAGTGTGCGCCGGGCTCATAGTCATTGTAGAGTTACAGCATATTTTACTCTTGAATATCAGTGGTTACCAGTTTTATCATATATATTAATAATATCTGTTTTTAGTTACAGAATGGATGATGGGCCGCTATTCCCAAATAGGAGGAGCAATGTAGGTTTTTTATTCATAATGTATTTAGTCATACCGGCCCACCCCAAGTACAATTATATATTTTCTCCGTATCATCTCACTGTGAGTGTAACGGCGAATTCAAAGCTTTGGAGGTTTTGGGTTGTGGCCTAGTGACGTGTTCATTATATCTAATAAATTGATTTAGCATCTCTTAGTACAAAGGACAGTGGGCGGCCCGCCGGAACAAGGTCAATTTATGGACAGTGAAGTTATATTATATATATGATCGCTCAATTTTGAATCATGATCGGCGTGTCCTGCTTTCTATGACACTGAATATTTATATATATTGTAACGTTAATTATCATATTCGGATAGAAGTTAATATTTCAAGTTATTAAAACAGTGGGTACCGTACGTGACCGTGACTTGATTTTGACTGAGTCATAATAATAATAATGATAATATATAATAATAATAATAATAATATTGCTGTTGACATTCAAGACAACAAAAATTAGTTTTTCATTTTTGTGTCAGATTTTCATTTTTGTGACAGTTTTTCATTTTTGTGACAAAAATTCAAATTTTCAAATTTAACGGTAACATTTCGCGAAAATTTACGATATTTTGCGGACGAATATAGCCGTTAATTTGAAAAATTCAAATTTTCACCCAAAATCAAAATTCCAACCAAAACTGAAATTCCAACCAAAACAGAAAAATCAATTTTTTTTGTTGTCTTGAATGTCAACAGCAATAATAATAATAATAATAATAATAATAATAATAATAATAATAGTAATAGTAATAGTAATAGTAATAGCAATAATAATAATAATAATAATAATAATAATAATAATAATAATGATAATAATAATAATAATAATAATAATAATAATAATAATAATAATAATAATAATAATAATAATAATAATAATAATAATAATAATAATAATAATAATAATAGTATATTGATCTGTCATGGCTGAGCCCGAGGGCCATGCGCCTCCATCCCTCGACCCAACAGGGACTACAGTGAGTATGTTGGGGAGGGAAGAGTGACTCTAACCATCCTGCATAGAAGGCCCCAAAAGGAAGTCCCTACTACCCGCACAGTGTCGGGTACCTTGCAGGAAATCAACTACAAATGATTGATCTTCCCCGCGTGAGAGCTCCACGAGACTGGGTAGGTCCCGCATGGAGGTACTCACAGGGGTAGCAGACATTTCATGCGGTCTGCCAGCGCATGAGGACGTTTTGTGGTAAGTGTCTGGGACGCCTCGAAACCCGTCACCACCCCTAGATCGCGGAATGTAAATACCCCTTTGATCCCACGTGGTGTATGTCTTATAAAAAACAACACAACGACATGGCCTCGGAACCAACGCAACAACATAGCCTCGGAACCCACATCGACATAGCCTCGGAACCCACACAACAACAGAGCCTCGGAACCAACACAACAACAAAGCCTCGGAACCAACACAACAACATAGCCTCGGAGCCAACACAACGACATAGCCTCGAAACCAGTGGGAAGAGGCCCAACCACCTCCTCTTCCCGTGGGGTGCCATACTGTGCACTCCTCCATAATAATAATAATAATAATAATAATAATAATAATAATAATAATAATAATAATAATAATAATAATAATAATAATAATAATAATAATAATAATAATAAATTTACAAAGGACCTGAAAAAATTCACTAATACGTTTTTACTGTTGAACTTAATGCAAAAAACTAGTCGCTAACCAAACTTTTTCTAAATTTTACCAGTAATTTCCCATCCCAGGTGCACTGGGCAATTTACCTTTTTACTCTGACAATTTCCCCTTGCACCCATATCATTTTGTATTTTTTCTCTCACTGGCCGTGCTACTTAACCTTCCACTCTAACAGAACTACATCCGTTACCACGCAACTACAATCAATTCCGCACCACAATCTAACTAACAAGAACCTCCAAAGTGAGCACAGCTCATACGCACTAACAAACCTACCTTGCCCCTTACCTTACCCTTACCTTACTCGAACGAAACTCTACACTCACTTGTACTAACAGCAAAAGGGTGAGCACGGTCACGCGTGGTCTGGTAAACCCCTGTTAATAAATAACTATTCTTGAAAGTTAAGTTTGCATCCTTGCCCTTCTTGAGGTTCGGGATTCGACACGTCTGGCCCACCAGACCGCCTACGAATGAGCAATCTTCGTAGAAACCAACCCTCACGCTCTGGAGACGACTCGAGAAGATATGACCATGGGAATCAGAGCCAACGACATCAGGACACGTACCGTCGGAGAAGCAGGTCAACCTCACCACGCCGCGCAAGAAGGTCAAGATCCCCTCGCAACACTTATCACCAACAACCCTACCAACGTGATGACAAGAAACAGAACTACGAACCGAGTCGAGGACGAAGCCCCGCAAGAACCCAACAACGCTCCTACTCAGGAAAAAGACGATCCCTATCCCCACGTAAGGACAGACGACACCCCCCAGACAACAACAGACAACATGCCCGTAGAGACGAACAACGACCCAAACAAGATTCAACCTCGCAACCAAGCTCAAAACAAAGCAGTGAATTCAACTCTCGCTACCCACAACGACAACATGACCAAACTCGTTCACGCTCTCAGTCAGCCTCCTTTACTACTACTTCCCCAAAGAAGCCAGAGGACGTCGCCCCATTCAACCCTCCTGACCCCTATGGGAAAAGTAGGAGACGCATACTCAAAGACAGAGAACCAGAGAAAAAAAACCAGCATCAACAAGCACGACAAGAACGACCACATAACATACATCGGCCCTCCCCACTGCACTACGACCGTATAGCTAGCCTAGACGTCTGCCACACTACTCTCTCCAGGAAGTTCACGAATGGACAAGCCCGCGATTGGAAACACGCACTACTCTCGAAAAGTCAGAAGATTGATCTGGGTGCTGACAGCAGTCAAGAACAAATTGACGAGGAACGAATTCATGAATGGCTGAACTTTCCTGTATCATGAACAGTCCCTCGCCCCCCACTACTCATTCCCTTCTATGGAGGAGCACACCGTGCCTTTATCGAAACTCTTTGGGCTCAGATCCCTGACACCTCACCCACCAATATCAAACGAACAGCCCTGAACAAAGCCATGATTGAAGCAGCTAAAGCCGGTCACGTACGTGTTCCAGAGCATACGGAACTGCAATGCATTTCGATCCACTTGCTTACGAAGAACGGATATTGGTCTTGGAAATTAGTAGTACACCTATACGACCGCCTACATGCTGTCCAAATCTCTCCCGACCGTGAAGCAGGCACACAAGAGAATGCAGCTCTCTCCGCCAATGAACTCAGACGGCATTCGTACTTCTACAAGATTTCTAACCTCTCGTTTGATACCCTCAAGAAGTCTGTACTACAGCAGCAGCATCAGTGGAGAATGGGTGACGCACTCAATGACTGCCTCGCAAAAGCACTTCTCTCAATGCTAACCTACATAGAAACACACTACGAAGACGCTAACTGCATTGCAAAGGATTACCGTCAGATACCGGTCAAGCCCATTGTGCATCGCACACCACATCCATCTACGGCAACGGACCAACCGACAGCATCGTCAGCATTAACACGAGGACCTGCACCGACCATCGTAAGGCGCAAAGATCGAACTACCCTTTCAAATGTGGCAAAGCCAACCAAGAAGAGCAAGAAGAAGACAAATGACAAGACCACCGCAACACAACCCAACTCTGGAAACGCGCCCCTTGCCTCAGACAACCAGAAACCAGAAAAGGCGAAGAACGACGAGACTCTGGAACTTGACTCTCAGACAAGCAGCTCATAGAGGTTGACAACGAAACACAACAGAAAACAAATCTTGACAACTACTGATTCTGCCATAACTTACCCTACTTACAAAACTATAACACATATGTCCCTATTGCCTTTGAACTATAGCTCGCGCTCTGGATCACAATCCCCGCCGCCATCGCAGATACCCTTCCTACCAACGAAGGAAACTATAGCACCATCAAAAGAAGCATGGCATCTACAGGAAGAAGAAGATGATGAAGACGAGGAAACAGCGGTCTCTTCTGCCCGTTTTCACAATTCCCATGACTTACTTTTCCCACAAAAACCCTTGCCCCTCACTAAGATCTCAGCTTACTATACCTCTGGTGACTCTGCCGATGACGATGAACCTGATATTAGAGCAGATGATGCACAACTGTTCCTTGCTCTAGGCCATGACCCTCGACCCGAACATCTCCGCCTCTCACGAAGGCAAGCCAAAATCCAAGCGAGGTCACTGCCCAACCCTATTAACTTCTCTAACTTACCAATGCCCCGAACTATAGCCCGACGTCAAGTCAATGCAGCTTCCTCGACCCCAAACGCAACGAGCTCGGCATCCTCGTCGTCATCATCATCGTCATCATCGTGACAACCCAGACCCCTGCAAAAGTCACTCAAGCGGACCAACTGTCTACACTCCAATTTGGGGATAACCAGCAAACACTGCTGACACTTCTATCGAATCTACCAGCAATCGAAGAACTTCTGAAACTCGCTCGAGGAGCAGCAACAATAGCAACAACGCAACAAGGTACTGCAGAAAATAATATCCTAGATATCAACACTAGCAACCCCATTCCCGAAGGACCCACTACAACGCCTGTCTCGTCTGTAGTGAGCAGTGCTATCCGTGACGCACCCCTTGCCCCAACCCATCTCTGACAGCCACCGGCGACAGCAACAGCAGTAGCAGCAGCAGCAGCAGCAGCAGCTCATCAACACAATCACTGGAGCCTGTGAACAAGACGAACCAACCCAACAATCCAGCTCCATCCAAACATGCAGCGGGTGACTCCAGCAAGGATGAGATACCACCAACACCTGCACCTTCTATTGGCACACCGGACAAGCCTGCCCAACTAGCAAAGGAAACAACCGACCCGAAGCAACTATCCCCACAAGACACTGAAAAGAAAACGGAGGATGGCAAAGCTGAAGAATCAGAACAGACAAGCAAGAGTGACCCGGAACAAACAACTGAACAACACAAGACAGTCCCTAAGGAGTCCACCCCTGCGAAACCAGCCAGTCCAGCCCTCTCTGCCCTGTCTCCAACGAGTACACGCACATCCGGCCGAAAACGTACAAGAAAGGAGGAGAATGCAAAGAAGACGAATTAGGGATGTCTGGAGTGCTTCCGCTGGATTGAAGCGTCACGACACACTCTTCGTAAATTCAAAAATAGAATACGCTACCTAACAATACTAACAGAATGGACCCTTACTGACGCTCAGCGGCACTCCACAACTATATCGACTAACTTCGCCGTCGCTAGAAGACTCTTCCGGCTACTCAGCACACAGCTCCTCAACGCAAAGCTAGCCCTCATCAAGTCAAGAAGAATCCGTTGGTCTGCATACACACCCCTTATGAAAACAACCTATTACATACTAATCGCAGCTCTTACCTTCAACAAAACTGACCCTGCCCTCCGCCGCTTCAAACCCATGCTCTACCTACTACAACGCCATAACAGAGCAGCCTTTCCGTTGCTATACCGGACACTGGAAGGATGCAGACTATCTACGGCATCATCGCTCCGGGCACAGTACATAGCTACATAGGTGAGTCCTTCCAATGGGAAAAGAGAATGAAGTCAGAATTCAGAGGAATGCAAAACTTCAATACCTCGAACAAACACCAACCAGGACAAACGCGTCTCCTATCCGTGGGCAACCAATTGGGAATGCACCGCTTCTTGTCCATACCCCTCCTCCTCCTAATGGGACCCCTCCCGCGTTCAGGAACAAAGATGGAACAAGACTCAGCCTTAACCAACCGACGAAGTATGGAATCGAAATTCATCGCCTGGCTAAAGCCGACCCTCAACATGAGACGCAGAGCCTATCCTTCAGCAACGTTCCAAAACAACGAAGTCCAAAGACCCTTCTCTCGCCATCGACCTGTATTCCCACATGAAGTATTCGACTACGATCACCAACCGTATGCTCTATGCAATGCAGAAGTCTTGCCAACGCTCAACGACATACCAGCAACCTTACTTTTTGGGAAGCCACACCTAGTCAAGGACCCCCGCTCATACGCCACTCTGCAATTTTTGACGACGTTGACCCTAATACTATCTTTCAACTCCGAAAACATGGCCATGGGCATGGTCTAAAGGACTGGGACTACATCTCACGTTTCTATGGAACCACGAAAATCTACGAGGGATCTGACACATCAACAAGGCAACCATACGTATTACTACGCTTGACAGCAGCCAGATGCCATCTCCTGAAGTCCACTGCTTACTACGCCTATCGAACTCGGGAGCAATTCTCGAATTAACCAAGGAACTGCACGTTGAACTTATAGCATACCACCCTTACCGTTGGATCAAACACTTACGCAGAGCAACCGCATACCAGGCATTACGCATATGGCAACAAGCGAATAACATCGAAAACCACCGAACGAAACTCTATGCATGTAACGTATTGTCGCATCACTTCCGGAGAAAACACCCCCTGATCCTGTCCAGCAAAACCTACATCATGGAGACGAACGATAGGATGTGCGTAAACAGGAGAACTCTTCGCACCCTACAAGGACTTATTCTGCGCATCTTCCTCTCCGACAATAACATGAGGAAAACCCTTCTCTCCCTATGCAAAGTCAGCTACAAGAAACCTGCCTCTATCGCCTCAAGCCTTATCAATGCCCCGAGACACCTTGCACACTTTAAACTCCAACCACATACGATGAAAAAGCCCGCCTGTACTTGTCGAAGCTGGAATAAAAGCATCTGGACATCACATGCCTCTTTTCGTCTAGCATCACAAAAAGGAACCTTGGGAAAGATAGGCAAACTCAGCGCATCCACAATACCCCATCCCACACCCGGCTTTATCCTAAAGTCGCTTCTCAAGTCTACCATTACCTTTGTGAAACGAATCCAAACTGCCTTACGCCTTCCTACTATTGACTTTGAACGTTTCCAAACCAATACCGACAACAAGCGTAACGCAGCGACTTCAGCGGAACTAGACTGCAAAAACCTGGATAAACCTTCTCTTTGCAATGGCTGAAAAACTGCCGCACCGCAACAAATATCGACTTGGTCGCCTCATTGACAAATACAAAACTCTGAGCGAAACCTGCCCTAACCCGCCTCCGAACTCAGTCACGGAGAAAGACATCAGCAAGCACGAATACGCCTCTCCCGAATGGTGGTCCAAGCCCTCGATAAAAACAACAATCAATATGGGTTGAATGCCCAGTCCTAACCTGCGAACGCATACAAAAGGAAATAATCAAAGCACTCTCGTTCCTCTACGTTAATGCGGATAGGAAAGAACTACTACAAGCATACCGGACAGACTTCGAGAAGCATAACCTCCAACGATTTGGCTCTCTTTGCACCCGCAAAGCCGCAATCCACTCAACTACTCTATTACCTAAAAACAAAGATCCCTCCAACAAACTAGACTGATTTGCAATCAAGCCCGATCCCCATGGCGCTCGATCCTAAGGAGAGTGGGAAAAATTCTTAGCTTCCTTACCATTGAACTCTCCCATCGCGTACGCACCTTCAATCTGAACAGACTTGATGAGATACGCTCTCACCTAAATCGCGCTTACCATACCTTCTCTAACGACGACAACCATAAGGACTCCAAACGTACGATAAAAGTTTTCCAGTTTGACGTGAAACAGATGTTCACGTGGTTAGCTCAATCCAGCACAATGCAATCCTTACGTTTTGCCCTTGCCCATATCACC
>WBZZ01005069.1:62500-65000 GCA_019918135.1 Paulinella micropora
ACAATGAGACACGCACACACACACATAAACACACACACACACACCACACAACGAGTTCAGGAAAAAGGTAGACAGACAGACAGACATAGATAGATAGATAGATAGATAGATAGATAGATAGATAGATAGATAGATAGATAGATAGATAGATAGATAGATAGATAGATAGATAGATAGATAGATAGATCATTGTTGTTTTTCAGTTTCTCGGCTTGACTATGTTCTTTACACTCTGTACAATTTCCTTCTTATTAAATAGATAGATAGATAGATAGATAGATGAAATATCGACTAATGTCAGAATAAAGGAGCTTCTGATTTCGTCAACCAGGAAGTCTGTGGGTAAAGTATTAACCCGATGCCCAGCTAAGCCGTGATGTTTGCACGGAAGAGACTGATACAGGCGATACCAAACATCCCTAGTACCAGGCGGGGCCAGGGCTCGTTCCATTAAGCGCCCCTTGCAGAACGAGCTCCCACCTCCATTACAGAGGGCCCAGTAAGCAGATGGAGTTTCGAGACTGTTCGACAGTCTAGTATAAACCGACAGAGCACTGTGGGTTTTATTCCGGGCTCAACAAGCGAGAAAGGGCACCCTGAGGGAACAGGATTGTGCTTCCCGTCGCTATTTCGGCATGTGACTTATAGGCGTATGGCTAGGCACACATAAGGCACCCCACCACGGGCCCAGCACACCCACACCATCCCCTAATTCTCTGTCGGTCGACAGATGGCACCCATTTCAAAAAAATCAAGCCCAAGAGAGGGTCAGTGACACCTCAAGTGGCCTTGGTTCATTCCGTAGAGTAAGTGATAAGATCAACTGATGAAATATCGACTAATGTCAGAAAAAAGGAGCTTCTGATTTCGTCAACCAGGAAGTCTGTGGGTAAAGTATTAACCCGATGCCCAGCTAAGCCGTGATGTTTGCACGGAAAGGACTGATACAGGCAATACCAAAGCTCCCTAGTACCAGGCGGGGCCAGGGCTCGTTCCATAAAGCGCCCCTTGCAGAACGAGCTCCCACCTCCATTACAGAGGGCCCAGTAAGCAAGATAGATAGATAGATAGATAGATAGATAGATAGATAGATAGATAGATAGATAGATAGATAGATAGATGAGATGTCGCAAAGGAATGTAGTCCTTGCAAAGGAACGCAGTTTCACATCAAACAGTAATTTGTGTACTGTGCATGTGTCCGGGATGGGAATCACGGGTAGACTGTGTTCTGGAAAAAAGAAGAGGAGGACGTTGAAGAAAAAGGCAATCTAGGAATGGAGAGTGGGGAGGATAAGGAAGAAGGGAAAGAAAAGGAAACCGTTAGTCCAAGTGTTTTGAGCACCGTAAGCTTGCGCAAGCTACAATGATGACATTGTATAAGGCCTAAACCCCCGAAGGGACCTAGCCCGGGCTATGCAACACTGGACGGCTATGACGGAATGCAGTCACCGATACGGACTAGAGGAAGATTATTAGATAGATAGATAGATAGGTAGATAGATAGATAGATAGATAGATAGATAGATAGATAGATAGATAGATAGATAGATAGATAGATAGATAGATAGATAGATAGATAGATAGATAGATAGATAGATAGATAGATAGATAGATAGATAGATAGATAGATAGATAGATCGATAGATAGATAGATAGATAGATAGATAGATAGATAGATAGATAGATAGATAGATAGATAGGTAGATAGGTAGATGGGTAGGTAGCTAGGTAGGTAGCTAGGTAGGTAGGTAGATAGGTAGGTTGGTAGGTAGATAGATAGATAGATAGATAGATAGATAGATAGATAGATAGATAGATAGATAGATAGATAGATAGATAGATAGATAGATAGATAGATAGATAGATAGATAGATAGATAGATAGATAGGTAGGTAGGTAGGTAGGTAGGTAGGTAGGTAGGTAGGTAGGTAGGTAGGTAGGTAGGTAGGTAGGTAGGTAGGTAGGTAGGTAGATAGATAGATAGATAGATAGATAGATAGATAGATAGATAGATAGATAGATAGATAGATAGATAGATAGATAGATAGATAGATAGATAGATAGATAGATAGATAGATAGATAGATAGATAGATAGATAGATAGATAGATAGGTAGGTAGATAGGTAGATAAATAGATACAGTGTGAACTGCCTTTTGACGGCTGGATGTGCTATATACATACATAGCCGCTGTAGTCTTTTATTTCGTCTATATATACATACATATCATAGCTGAAATCTTGTCTTTTGGCATGTTTACACACACATAGCATACCTGTACTTTGTCTTGGAATGTATACACATACATAGCATACCTGTAACTTTTGTCTTTGGCATGTATACACATAGCATAGCTGTAACCTCGTCGATTGTCTGTATGCACACGCATAGCATAGCTGTGATTTTTTTTCTTGTCTATCTAATGGTTCATCCATTCATCCATCCATCCATCCATCCATCCATCTATCTATCTATCTATATATAGGTACGACGACGTC
>WBZZ01005069.1:97500-110000 GCA_019918135.1 Paulinella micropora
CTACTGTGGTAACTTTTCGGATCTTTTGTGACACAAGTTGTAACCGCTGCACGCGTCCGCATCAGCAATAAAAAATTTGACGCGAAAATGTATCCGTTCAAACATTTCTCAGCAAAATGTTCGTAACAGGATCCAAAATCAAACAAATTTGTCACAATCAAAACCCCCGTTTTTTTCTTTGTTTGTTTTTTGCACACTTAATGTCAACAATACCATGTACTAGTATCAAACAAATGTCAGGTTCTTGTTCCTAGACTTGGTAACAGAATCTGATTTTTTAATCAATCACAAATACTTTTCAGGGCTCTGCACAGACCTAAGTAGTGACAAAAAGTAAGTTATTATATTAAAAAATCGAAGGATCACGATGCCACCTTATGCCTCTGCTCCCACGGTAACAAATGAAATGAAGATGATGGGAGAAGTAACTTCCCCCTAACGCTTAATTATTAATAGTAACCTGAAGGTATAATATTAATAACTAAGGTTGAAAAGTACCGGTACCAACCGATGGACCAACTGCTTCGGAATGCTTTCAGATATTAATAACGACCAGCAACCGGTGCGTCCCCCTCTTACCTGCAGTAACGGTACTATTAGTCTACCAACCTTAGTATAATACCGGTATTAATACTCAGTTGTTTCAGCTTCAAAGTTGGTTTTTTCTTTTTTTTTTCTTTTTTTTTTATGCAGACAAAAACAATTTAATAATAATAATAACTTCAAACAAGTAACTAGTATTAATACATAATCCGCCAATAATAGACTCGGAGTCCTAGTCGAGACACTGATCAAGTTATCTAATTATACGTCACGAGTCACGATAGGGAAAACAATTGGTGAGTCTCAGATAGGTCGCCGCAATGGACAATTTATTAATCATGTTGAATAGTATTTACTCACTCATAGTACCGGCCCACCCCAATGACAATTACTTATTTTACACGTATCACTCTAAGTTTGACGATGTAACGGTGAATTCAAAGCTTGGCCGCCCGGGTTTGGGCGGCGTCTCTAATAACTTGAAAGTAAAATCCGACCCTCCGAGTCTTTGTCCAATGTCAGGTTATGAGCCTTGGCAGTGCCTCAGAACTCTGGCACTGAAAGTTGAAGTGCTGAAGGAGGAGACCGTCGCCGTCGGACTGGGAGGCGACTGTTGCAAACTCAGTGGTTGATGTCACTGATTCCCGTGTAATTGACAGTGATAAAAAGGGAAGCTTTGGCAACCCTGTGGTTTTGGCCCCAAATCCTCCAGCATACCGTGCCTGTCCGATGCTCCGCTTTCGTTATGTGACCGGCGTCAAGGAGAAGAGGACTGCACACCATCGGGTCTGCAACAACTACGTCAAAAAGGAACTTGAAACAAACAGTAAGACCTCAAGGCACCGGGACAAAACGTGACTTAAACAACTAAGTCAGCATCGGACGGCCGGCGGCAGTTGAAGGACAATATGATGGGAGCCTTGAACCACATTCAAATCTTTCAGAGGGAGATAGTTTTGGCCTTGGGCCCGGCTAAGGGACTCAAGGGTGCACTAAAGACCCCTGAAGAACATATTATATGCCGGCCCACCCGATATAACTTATGATTGCATTACTCTATGTTCCGTTCACAGTGTCTGTTATTCTTGGCCTGCTTGGAGAGTACGTAGTCCCTTCTACGTTAGGTATTCCTCATTCTTCATGTCGTTAGGTAGACGTTTATATTATTAAATATTGAGTCACTGTAACAATGGAGTCGCTAATAAAAACATAGTTATGGGGTATGGAAAATTTTCCTCGTTACTCGGAAGTTTTGGACATCTCTGACATGAGAAAAAATCACACAGATTCGAAGTTGCGACATCATGGTTTGATCATGTGGAATTTGACCTATATTGATGGCATTTGGATGTTTTTGGATGGATATGTGTTGGGGGTATGCCTTCCTTGAGTTGCCTTTGGGTTCTCGTGTGTTTGGGGGGAGGAGCAAGGGTTGAAATGTGGGGGACACACACACTGATCACATGGCGGGAAGCGGTTTTTCGCATGAGAAGTCTGCATTTATTATGGAATATGGTTGCGTTGGGATGCATATGTGTTGGGGGAATACGTTTCATGGGTTATTTATGGGTTTTCTAGTTTTTCGTGAGATGAGCAGGGGTTGCTGTGAACACATGTCACAAGGGACACACCACACACGGCATGTCACTCACGAATGGGATGGGAAACCTTATGCAGACCTTGGTTATGTGTTTGCTCTGGGTTATATTGCTATGGTAATGTGTCTCTCACGATGAGTGGTGGAGTGGTAACACAGGAATGACACGGGAAGGTGGGTGGAACTCACAGAGTGTCAAGGGGGGTTGGTATGGAACACAGACATGGGAAGATATGGCAAAAGGGGGAACACAAGACTGATTTGGAGGCTTGGGGGACTAACCGTTGATATGGTATGGCAAAAGGAAGGGTTTATAAGGAAAGAGGATCAAGGGGAAGGCGGTCGCCGTCGGTTGGAGACAACAAGTTGGTATGGGGGGGGGGATGGCTGGGTTGAGATGGTTTATGCCCAGTGTCAGTCAAATGGAATTGGGGTATAAAAGTTGGTGGGAACCACAGGGGAATGAAGGGGGCAACAAGTGGTGGAGTTGGATTGGAAGAAGATACAGGGGGGGGACGACGAAAGAGGACAAAGTCAAGGGGAACAATATGGCACAAAATGTCAAGTGGAAATTCACGGTTTTTACGGAGGACAACCTCTGGGGTGGTGGCCAAATATGGCATCCTTGTTGGGGCTTTTTGCGGCTTTTTACAAAGGATGGAGTACTACCTACGTCAGCCATATCAATGTCCTTCAAGTTCTTTTTTGTGTGTGTGTGTGTGTGTGTGTGTCTTAGCGCACAGGGTGCGAACAAGGGAAGCTTAGAGGGGTGTGGTATATGGAATTGGAGGAAAGACATGATGGGAAACACAGGGTATTGTGTCTACGTTAGGTATACGACACTATTATGGCTTCGGAAGATCAGGGAGACGGTGGTGACACGAGAGAGAAACGAGATCCTGGGATTCCGAGGGAAGTTGGCAAGGGGGCAAAGTCCAAGGCTGTGTCAGAGGATGACATTGATGACGAGACTTTGTGGGAAGAAGGGGAATGCAGGGTAGACAGGGATGTCTATCGCATCAGAGATCGGTTGAAGAGTCTCGCTGAGACGGCGGCGGAATATGCAGTAAGCAGACAGGGGACGAAACAGGCACGAGTATGGACTAAGAGACATCAGGAGGCGGTGGAGGTATGGAAAGGTTTCGAGAAGCTATGTTCCATAAGGGAAAAGAAAGTGCAAGAGGCGAGGAAGAAGGAGTTGGAGGAAGGGAAAGAAGAGAAGGCCGAGAAGGAGAATTTCTGGAAGGAGGCGTGGAAGGAAGAGGGACAGTTCCCCGAATGGGAGCTGTGGAAGGAAGGGGATCCAGAAGTAAAGATTAATATTGCGAGGGATATATACAAGCAAGTGAAGGATATGTGGGAGGTGTACAAGGCGAGTCTTAACAGGGTTAAGGCTGCGGAAGAGGAAGGGGTTGAAGCAGCAGAGAAGTTATTGAAGCTGAAGATGGAAGCTGGAAGGTCAAAAGCCTTTACGAAACCTTTGACGGGTTGGCCAGGCAGAGACGCGATATGAGCAGGCCAAGTGGCACCTTGAGACAATTGGTATTGACCTGGAGGAGGAGGCGGAGTATGGAAGGGTTAATAAGAGAAGGAGGAATGAGTAACTGTAGGATGTTGGGGGGTGGTACGCATGGTTGCTTCTACGTTAGGATTGATGAAGGAAAGCGGAGAGCAGAGGCAAAGAGGCAGGTGGAAGAAGAGGAGTTGAAGGTGGATCTGGAAGTGGAAAGGGAGATTCGGGGGGTCGGGCCAGGAGTTGGACGAGGATACGAGGAGTCAGTTGGAATCATTGGCCCAGGCATGGGAGGTCGGACAAGGAAATAATTGAGGAATCGAGATGGGAAATAATACGATCGGTGTGGGAAGCAGCGACTAGCACAATGCCGGAGGAAATGAAGAAACCCTGTTGGGCCCATTATAAGGAATCGGACGAGGCTCACAGGCAATCTATATATCTTCAGGGAGTGGAAGATGGGGGAAATGGTTACCTACCGTAAGATGCTTGTGGAGTTCTGGCAGTAGGTGGGTAGGTAGTTAGGTAGTTAGGTAGTCAGGTAGGTAGGTTGTTAGGTAGGTAGGTAGGTAGGTAGGTAGGTAGGTAGGTGGGTAGTTAGTTAGTTAGGTAGGTAGGTAGGTAGGTAGGTAGGTAGGTAGGTAGGTAGTTTTCTACTTTGGTAGGGTTAGGGTTAGTTTTCTACCTACTTACTTCAGAGTGTCATTTTGTCATCTCAGGCTGCACTCTCAGGCACGGTTGCTGAGACACGAGGTTGGGAGAGAAAATGGCATGACGGACACCCCGATCGATGGGCACGGTACATAGGACACTTGAGGGACCGGTGGACAAAGAACAAACACAGGGAAACTCACGCGACAATGAATGGCGATGGGAAGAGACGGAGGAGTGGATAAAGTCGTTGAAAAAGGAGAGAGAAATTATTCACATAAACGAACTGGTGGCTGAGATGGGGGATTTGGAGGATCCGTTAGGGGGTGAGGTAAAGCCTGAGGGCACGGTTGCGAGGGATAATCAGGGGGGGGGGGGGGGGGGGGCAAAGAAGTGACATTGGTACGACAAGACACGGTGGAGGAGATTAGTGAATGTATGGGGGGTTTGGACAAGGACGAGTTGGATTAGCTCAGCATGTAGGAAGGAGGGGATAAAAAGGAAGATGGAACGAAAAGGAAAACAAACTAACAAAAACAAAACAAACAGTAAAGTGGGACTAAGTGGAGGGGGAATTAGGCTGTAAATAAGGACATAAGGTTTTGGGTTGGATTGGAATGGAAGGGGGAATGTTGGCAGTCAGAAGCGGAGGATGCATGGGGAGAATGGAATATGGGGAAGATATTATAAAGGAGGAATGTATATAGTATCATTCTTTGTTATTATCTTTGCCCTTTTTCGTTAGTTACGGCAGATGGCAAGCAATGCAACGGGCATCATTCCACCAACGGTGTTACCGATCGTGTATACACCAATCAAGAGGGTGGAGGTCACACCAATGAAGGTGGGCGAAGAGGAAGAGAAGGCTGGCTCAATAGCGGTGGTACAATTGACATACGAGCGGAACCCTCCGATCATGTCCGATCATTTCCTCGAGCTGTTGCAAAAGAATCCGGCGGCTATCGAGATCTACAAGCAACTGGGCCGGCATTCAGGCTGTGGACTTCGAATTCGTCGGTGGAGGACGGGGCATTAAGCGAGGATATAATCGAGTGGAACGAGTGGCTGCTGCAAGCGGGCAAGCATAACTGAGGACCGGGGATCAGAACGGGAATATTGGCTATGATGGCGGAAGTACTGGCGGTGGCGGTGGGGCACCACAAAACTCAAGTCCCCGAGAAAGTTACAGGCATACGCCATACGGCCCATATTGGAGGACGGTGAGGTGATCACCGATGGGAAAGCGGATGCACTGATGAAAGTCATCAATCGGTTGGTGGTGGCACTTCGTCAGCAGCACACCAAGGTCACATCGGCGACCAAGGATTGGAACAAAAGGATGATGCTCAATCCAATTGAGGACTTGGCGTCATGGCTGCAGACGGCGCACACGAAGTGGGCAGAGCAGGTGAAAGAAACTGGCTTCTTCACAGACGCTATGTCGCAGTATGGAGAAGCGATGGACGCCATGGGGAATCTCAAGGAGGAGAAGTCGGTGCTTTATAAGTTCATGAAGAGCGCGGTGAATTCGGACGGGATGGACGCGACGGAGGTGGCGGCGACGGTGAGGGAGCTACGAATGTGGGCATATCACCTATCTTTGGTTCGGGGGTGTGTCGATGGGTGGGTAGCTTGGATAAGGCTCCGACTGAAACTCTCGGAAGACACAGAGGCACCTTCACCAGAGAAGAAGAAGAAAAAAACACAAGAAGAAGAAGAAGAAGAAGAAGAAGAAGAAGAAGAAGAAGAAGAAGAAGAAGAAGAAGAAGAAGAAGAAGAAGAAGAAGAAGAAGAAGAAGAAGAAGAAGAAGAAGAAGAAGAAGAAGAAGAAGAAGAATAGCAAAAAACCGAAGAGTGAGGCGGAGGACTCGGATTCGGAAGAGGAGTCGGGGGAAGACGAATTGGATGGAGGGAGAAAGAGGAGTCATACGAGTTGGTCAAGTGGACAGAAGGGGCGTGGGTCTATCGCGGGATGGGAGAAAAGGGATTCTGAAGGTGACGAAGGAGTTGAGAAAGACGGAGTTGGCGAGACAGGGGCATAAAAACATCGACCCGAGTCGAGCGGATGATGTGCACGTGGAATATATGAACATGCTGCGTCAGTTCGCAATACAGTTTAAAAGTCAGCTGCGCGGCGCGCAGTGCGGTAGCGACTTGGACACGATAATTATGCTTCATCATCGGTGACGTCTTGGGGTCCAGTGGAGCTAACGGGAATTGGCGGACCAGCAGACGTGGAAAGCGGTTTTCGACATACAAGTTACGGCGAACGCGAAAAGGTCGAACTGGCAGATGGTCGACGTTATACATTACGTCTTCGGTACGGTTTTCTCGTTCATGTCACTTATTGACCCGAAAGAGGAGTTGGAGAGAGTCCGGGAGGTGATTACCGAAAAGATCAAAGCCAGGGTGGCTTTACCGATCTTGTTCCAGTAACTAATGGATGTATGTCTGATCAACGACGAGCGGCAGGTGTACCCGCTGATTGTGGGACATGGATTGTGGTGGGACCAGGAAACCAGAGGTGTGGTGGCGGAAATGCTGAGTGCATGCTTGAAGTTGCCGACGCTGCCCGACGAAAATAAGGCAAAATGGCAGCAGTGGCAGAACAAGTCCAATCCGGTGGCCTGGATCATGGATCATGAGGACGTCAAGGCGTTCAAGGCGTTGTTGGTGGAACCTTCGGTAACGACGAAGATGCCGCGGGCGCCGGTGAGACCGCCGCAGGGGGAACGGCAGACCAGCGGAGGTGGTGGTGGTACACGGAGGCAATACGGCGGTTGATCGTCACGCGGAGGCGGAGATCACTATGGGGGAAGGTCGAGGCCGACGTCTCATAGGGAGGAGATAAGGCAGCACCCATATCGGCGGGCGCCGGAGGTGAATGCAGCGTCCGGGTCGGGAGAGTTTCAACCCAAGGGACCGGATGTCACGGACCCATCATTCTATATGAACGCGGCTCGGAATATGGACTTGATATGAGGGTGGGCGAGGCGAGATATCCTGCGATAGATCGCCTTAGTGGGGTGCCCGAAATATGAACGGCGGGCGTTGAAGGAGAACAGTCATTGGCGGAAGTCATGCTACTGGCAAATCGCCATATGGTGGCTACGTATTAAGGGGGTATGTCGGGTACATAACAATGAGGCGTTGCACCATGACGATATGGATAAACTTTCGGCGGCTGAACAAGGAGCGGCGATTAAGAAACTGAAGGAGGCGATTCGCCATGCGCAGCTAGGCGGGCTAGAACAGATGTTCCATAAGGACGAACTGCCTGCTTTTGAACAATTCAACACCCAAAACATCACGGGTGGAAGCGTAAGGATCGGGGCTCGTATTTGGATGCGGCGGGACGTGGACGGCGCGGAGATGGCAGTCGCGGACGCCGCGGTGGACGGGGAGGAAGAGAGGGATCTTATCGATCGGCGAAGCAAGCCGGGGATGGCCTCAACGGTAAAGGATGATAGGGGGATGTTGGAGGAGAAAGAGGGGAAAGGGGGAGAAGAGGAAAAAGGAACATGCCATAGTTTCCCATATGTGCACCCGGACCGACAGGTGTTGATTTCAAGAGCGGCGGCGGGATTACCGGAGCGACAGGGAGCGGCGGGAGGGGGAACACCCACGCCGTCGGGTAGGATAATATCCATAGAGGATATGGAAAAGGAACATGAACGGAGACATGGCATATTTGAACAGGAGCGGGCTCCGCGGGAGGAAGAGGCGCGACCTAACGCGGACGACGTCGTGATCACGGGGGAAGGCAAAACAGGTGGGAACCATGCAAATTCGGAATATGGGAATAAGCGGCGACAAATTTTGGATGATAGGGGAGCGCCGACGGCAGGCGCGCACGATAATGCGGCGGATCGACGGGGCAGGATACGGCAACCCGGACAGGGGCGTCAGGAACTCCTTGGCCGGGATTTGACGGTGATCCGGGATGAGGCATTTACCCACATTTCAGGGGTGTATCATAGGACGCACGCGATACAATATACCATGATGATCGATCAGTTGGCAAGGTACGCGGATCAGGAGAAGCAAACATCCACATTATACCGGTCTCGGGAGTGATTCGATGAAGATGGTGTGGAAGCGACGGTGGAGGATATAGCCGGTAAGGCTACGGATGAACAGATCAAGGAGGAAACGGATAAGACACGGGAAGCCTTACGGACACAGGCCAAACAGTGGCAGGGAAGCGAGGAATCCAAGAGGGTGTCCTTGCGATGATGGACGAACATATCGAGGTCTCTGGGCCTTTGGAGGGGGGATCGGTCAAACACCATACGGCGGTGTTTCACAGGGAAATGGGGCAGGAAGTGCCTGGAATAGGACGGCCTTCTCGACTCAGCTACCACGAAGACAGGATTGCCAAGGAAATGACGGCGGAACTGTTGGAAAAGGGGTTGATAGAGGCCCGGTTATCGGAATACTCTTCGCCGGTGCGGATGGCGACGAAGCCGGATGGCACATTGCGGATGTGCATAAACTACTGGAAGATCAATCAGATCATAAAGAAGATCAAAACACCGGTTCCGGATGTACGGCGGGGAGTGGAAGTGTTACGGAAGGCGAAGATATATTCCACTTTGGATCTGAAGAGTGGTTTTTGGCAAATACCATTGGCGGAGGAAAGCCGATATCTCACGGCGTTCATGGCAGGTATGACGACGTATGTATGGAAGGTTTTTCCGATGGGGCTTAAGGTGACTCCGGTGATCTTTCAGAAGGCGATGACTGAGATGCTGGTTGCAAAGTTTCGCGATGAGGAATTTGCTTTTAAGCATGGCGATACGTCCACGTATGCTTTTGCATACTTGGATGATGTCATCATATACTCTAACTCGGTTGAGGAACATATGGAACATCTCAGGGATATCATGCGGCGGGTTAAGGCGTTTTGGATTCCGACTCAATGCCAAAAAGTGTCATTTTCTACAAAAACGGATTCAATATCTGGGATATGATATTGAGAATGGCACGTGCACAATCGCGGCGAAGAAAAGAGACGCGTTGGCAGCGATGCCGATGCCGAAAAATAAATCGGATCTGCATTCGTTCGTATCTTTGGCACAATATTATGGGGAGTTTATTCCGAATTCTGCCAATGGGGCGGAGCCAATCCGGAAGCACATGAAGAGCTTCAAGGGGGACTGGGCAATTTGGATGAGTGGGGGCCACCAGTCTGGCAAAGTCAAGTACGCCATAAAGGACTGGCGGGATACAATCCTGAAAGATCCGTTGGTGGAAGACGGAACGGTCCTGAGGTTGCCAGACTTCAGTGCACCTTTCATTCTGGATACGGACGCGTCGGCGTACGCGATAGGGGGGGGGGGGGGGGGGGGGGGGGGGGGGGTACTTCAACAATCGGACGATAAGGGACGTTTACGGCCGTTGATGTTCATTAGCCGACGAATGTCGAGCGCGGAAAGGCAATATTGCACATGTACAAGACAACGGGAGGCGAAGGAATAGCCCCCTCAACACTCTCAAGTGGGTTTTACTCATCGTACCGGCTTCATCCGCCACCGCCCAGCGCTTTTCCCACTTGACTCGCCATCGTTCCTAGTCAAGCTACGCCACGACCAGAGTATCCCTGTAAGTCCTTGATCGCCTCTTCTGCCTGCAGGTCAACGATTATTCTCATCGAACCTGAACACCTCAGTGACTATATCGGCACGGCATAATTGGTGCATTAAGTTTGGTTCATCTCGGCTGTGCGATACTTGGCCACCTAGCTTCCTACGGCTCGACGTCAGCTCCTCGATATCAACGCATCGCTACTGCGCCTCAATTGTATCAGTCCCGCTTCCGCATCCCGATATCCGGCCCCGGCTGATCTCCGTCTGCAATGCGCTACACATCCACGCACTTCTTTTTCATCTTCCTCTGAGGTTTAAAAAACCCATCTTTCTCTTTTCTCCTTTTCCTTTTAGCGAGACAAGTCATTGACACATCGTTAGTCACTCATTCTGTACGCAACTCTACTCAACCGTTAGGTCTGGTGGGAGGGGGGGGGGGGGGGGGGGAGCTATCAGACTGAGCACTTTAACGACCTGCCAAAATCACTACCGTTGACATTTTACTGTTTTTGACCGGCCCGTTAGATCAAGTTCCTCTGCACGACGTTTTGGGTGACTTCACTAACTAGTTTTCAATTTCGTTCAAGAATGATTTCAAACGATCAAGTCAAAGTTCCTTTTACAAAATATTAACTCATGATTACCTTTTTCCCCGTATCACTGCCTTTTTGTCCTTTTTACCGTGACACAGTCATAGTCCGCGGTAAATTTGTTGACAAACACGTGCACCGGTGAAAAATGATCGAGGAAATCTGAAAGTTCCAAATGCAAACTTTGACACATGAGACAAGTTGGACTTAAGCCGGCCCTCCTTCAAGTACTACTCAGCCATTTTCAAGTGACGCACCTCACCAACTCAAAATCTATCTTCATCGTGTTCGTACTTTGCAACCCAAGTCTGCAAACAAGTAGAAACTTGATCTACGTAAATAAACGAAGTGACCTCTCAGCTATTTACTCAGTGTATTTCACCTGCTCTCTGGAGTCAGGGCTTTATGCAGCCATAGAGACTTTTAATAAGAGTTCGTTGTGTATTTATCCCTTGGGGTTGTATCCAAACTCACACTGGATGAGCCGCTTAACTTGAGAAATTATCTAGGGCTGTTACATGGAAGCGGTCTCAGCTCAGAGGGTTTAGTTTAAGCTTCTGGGAAATACAGAACTTCAAGCCTTTTGTGCATCGCAGATTTGTTTTCAACCAAGCGGTGTGTTGCGGTGAGACTCGATTATTCAAACTGTAACACCACTGAGAGCACCACCTATGATCCAGAACTTCAAAATCAGTACAAGGTCTATCGACCGCGCCGCACTGCCAGTATATGCTAAGCTTATTTCATGTACCTGGACTTTGACTAAGAACGCCTCAACTTTCACTATGTTTTTCAAACTTGATAAAAACTAGTTGATTACAAGCGTTTTATAAGATATCAAACGACGATATTAATATTAATGCGATATTCAAACACCAAAAGGTTTTATTTGATAATACTATGGAGCAGCGTGCTGGACGGGCTGCAACTATGTTAAAGTAATAGAAGGATGAAGAACGAAGGAGTAAGAAGAAAGAAGGAGGGACGAGGGAGGAGGAAGAAGAAAGAAGGAAGAAGGACGAAGGAGAAAGAAAGAGGAAGAAAGGAGGAAGAAAGGAGGAAGAAGGAAGGGAAGAAGGAAGAAAGAGGAAGGAGGAAGGAAGAAAAGGAAAGGAAGAAGAAAGAGAAAGGAAGAAGTAAGAAGAAGGATGAAAGAGGAAGAAAGAATGAAGGAGGGAAGGAAGGAGGAAGGAGGAAGGGAGGAGGAATGAGGAAGGAGGAAGAAAGTAGGAAGACGTATACGTAAGGACGATGGAGGAGGGAGGAGGAAAAAGGAGGAGGAAGAAGGAGGAAGGAAGGAGGAAGCAGGATTTTGTGCATTTCTACAATTTCACAAAAATTATGATTTTGTCATAAATTTTGACTAATATCACTTTTTGGTGATTATGTCATATTTTTGTGATGTATCATAATAAAAGTGACATTATCACATCAGGAACAAAAAAAAAAATTGTGCGTGCTTATTTTAGAAAATAGTGATTTTGTCACAATTCAGTGTCAGGAAAGAGAAAGTAAGAGCAAGGAAAAAAGAAGAAAGAAAGAAGGAAGAGGGAAGGAAGAAGGAAGGAAGAAGGAAGGAAGAAGGAAGGAAGAAGGAAGGAAGAAGGAAGAGAAGAAGACGAAAGAGAAGAAGAAAGAGGAGAAGAAGAAAGAGGAGAAGAAAGAGAAGAAGAAAGAGAAGAAGAAAGAAGAAAGAAAAAAAGAAGAAAGAAGAAGAAGAAGAACAAGAAGAAGAAGAAGAAGAAGAAAGAAGAAAGAAGAAAGAAGAAAGAAGAAGAAAGAAGAAAGAAGAAAGAAGAAAGAAGAAAGAAGAAAGAAGAAAGATGAAAGACGAAAGGAGAAAGGAGAAAGGAGGAGGAGGAGGAGGAGGAGGAGGAGGAGAAGAAGAAGAAGAAGAAGAAGAAGAAGAAGAAGAAGAAGAAGAAGAAGAAGAAGAAGAAGAAGAAGAAGAAGAAGAAGAAGAAGAAGAAGAAGAAGAAGAAGAAGAAGAAGAAGAAGAAGAAGAAGAAGAAGAAGAA
>WBZZ01005069.1:115000-122500 GCA_019918135.1 Paulinella micropora
TGCAGCCCTATTCCGTAATAAATGCCGAGTTCTCATGACCAAAACCACTTCCCGCCATGTGATGTGTGTGTCTGTACATCCATGAGAACCCAAAAACAACTCAAGAAATGCATATTCCCATCATATATCCATCCAAAACCATCCAAAAACCATCAATAAATACCAAGTTTCCCATAGATAAGCCATGTTCGATGTCGCAACTTGACTTCGAATCTGTGTGATCTTTTTTCCAAGTCAGAGATGGACGGTCCCAAAAATTTCCGAGTATCAAGGAAATTTTTCCTTACCCGTAAACCATGTTTTTATTAGCGACTCCGGGCCATTGTTACAGTGACTCAATACAAGCCGGTTTAATAATATAACAACTATCTAACGACTTGTAGAATGAGGAATACCTAACGTAGAAGGGACTCCGAACTCCGTACTCTCAAAGCCAAGGATAACCGAACAGACCGGAACATAGAGTCACGTAGTAATGCCAGTGGGCCGGCATACCTGAGCTTCCAGGGTCAACGTATATAATTAATCTTCTAACGAAAAGATGTAGCGACGCCGGGTCACGTACTACGGTAGTACAGTCAGTATTAATATTTAAGTAGTAAAAATCGATAATTATTTATATTAATATTAAACTTTCAAAATAATTATTTAATATTAATAACAGAGGTTTACCCCGGACCACGAGTAACCGTGCTCACCCCTTTGCTTCATTGTAAGGCCCGGGCTGGTAAGTGTTCAAGTTTGAGGCAGGCTTCAGGCAAGTGAAAGGCTTTGCTTAGGGAAAGGGCTAGGGCTGGCTATGAGGCAGGCTTGAGCTGTGCTCGTAAATAAATTTGATACTTTATTAATATGATTTACATTAGCCTCGCTAAATATTAATATCGGTAGTTCTGACAAAAAACCACTGCTCCAACCCGCACAAAAAAAAAAAAAAAAAAAAAAAAAAAAAAAAAAAAAAAAAAAAAACCTGTCTACCAGACGTATTGCTCTTTATATTTGTAGATCAGGCCGCAGTCCTCGCACAAGAACTTGAAGAATTCACGGTTACCGTTCTCGGGAGGCCAGGTGATGGTCTGGAACAAAGTCTGTTGGTCACGCTTGCCGCAGGTGGGACAGACGGGGTCGTCAGGGACAGCCATGTTGCCACCTCAGCTGTGATAATTTTGGGTGGTGGTGGTGGTGGTGTTGGTGATGGTGGTGGTCGCGGCTGCTGTTGTTACAGTTGGTATTGTTGTTGCTGCTACTGCTGCTGCTGGCTCTGTACCTACCAAATATCAGCTTCGAATATTTCCTCTGAGCTCAAATCCGCGTTTTCTTCTGTCTTTCATGGTTGTATGACGTAATATTTTCACACGTATATTGAAATGATAATGATAATAATAATAATAATAATAATAATAATAATAATAATAACTATAATAACTATAATTATAATAATAATAATAATAGTGCGTGCTTCTCTGTCAATGGCTGATGCAAATCTGCACATGCGCCTCCATCGTCTCACCCGTGAGGGGAGTACGAAGAATTGACGATAGGCTCTAATGACACCCCCGCAAGGGCAGTTCCAACACTTCAAGACGGACCGGTATGTTCAATGAAAATACTGGTGGCACCGACTGGAATCGAACTGGCGACAGGGCCCAGATGGTAGAACTTGACCACTGGGCTATCACGGTGTCCAAATAATAATAATAATAATAATAGACTTATCAGTCAATTGGCCTTTGATCCTGTCGGACATGTGCCTCCATTGGTAGCACGGGACCGTTCGGTGACGCGGCTCCGCTCCAAAGACTCGACTGGCAGTGCAATGTGCAAATGAGCATGCTGTGCATGTGCAAGTGGGTGCAAGGAGTGAGAGGAGTTATCTGCCGAGAAGAAGTCCGCGACGCTGCGCTGACCTCCACCTACAACAGATCTAGCCAGACATTCTACCTGACTAGGCCTTCCCCTCCTTCTACCCACCTCCTGAACGACCGTGAGGTCGATCACCTCCTCCTCCTCCTCCGCCCCCTCTGCCTCCCTGGTCTGCGCCTCCAACTCCTCCCACTCCTTCCAGATGGTGGCAACAAACCTTCCTAACTCCTCCTCCACCTCTTCTGGGGCAGGGATAAACAAAACGCCGAGCATCGCCGCCATCTTTTCATCCTCCCCCTTCAGCCATTCCTCTTTGAAGAGCCTCATCTCCTCCTCTGCCTCCCGCAGTTCCCTGTGATAAAGCCCTCCTCGATTCAGCATGAGGGGCTGCCGGGCTTGCGCCTCATCGATAAACTTAAACAGTGCCTCACGAGAGCTCGCAAACGTTGGGCAATGCAGCAGGAAGTGACGTAACGACTCGTTAACCTCAGTGCCACACAAGGCGAAACAGCTTGAGCAGTCCGGCGAGCATGAGCCAAATTTGGATCGGTAGAGGCGAAGGCGATTGTTGCAGCTCAACAATCGCCTTCTGATAAGGTTGTGACTTCCGCCCTCCAGCGCCCGCCAACGTGGGAAAGCAGAGCGGGAAGACATCTGGCTAAGCAGCACCCTAAGCCCATCAGAGGGCTTAGCCTGCCGCTCCCAGCCAGCTACTTCCTGCCGGACAGACCATTGCTTTACCACCTCGTTCCAGTTCGCCAGAGCGGCCCGCCAGTCCTTATCATCTACCGTGCCATCTTCGTTCACGACCCGCTTGAGCGCATCCAAGCCCTCCCGCAGCCTGTGATCTGCTAAGATCAAATTTTCCGTATCTTCCTTCCATTTGCACCGACCCGTGTTGTAAAGCCTGCGTGTTAGCGCTGTGTTGCCCAGTAACTCGATGCGCCCTAGGAACCGAAGCCGGGCCGCCTTGGCAAGGATGCTAAAACTCGGCGTGCGGCCTAAACCCCTGGTGATGCAGCCGCTTGTGCGCGTACCAACACCCAAGATGACCCGCAGGGGCGCTACCAACGCGCCCTCCAGCTTACTCAGCTTGTTGGCGCCCGGCAGGTCCCAAAAAGCCGATGCGTAAAGCAACTTTGCGCCAACCATTTGCTGCCAATTCATCAGCCGAAGACGCGCTGGAACTTCATGGGCAATCCAGAGGGGGTAGTAGGCAGCCGTTCCCGCTACAGTGATTTCCGCCGCCCGCTTCGCTTGCGGTTTATCGGAGAGGGTGTCCGTGAGCAGAACTCCCAGGTATTTGTAGTGGTCGGTGACGTTGAGAACCTTGCCCCGGAACCTCACGCATGGGGGCGACTTTTTTGACTTGGCGTGCCCGTATATCGGCATGACTTCCGTCTTGCCCGGTTTCAGGTTGATTTCAAGCCGATAGTCCTCCACGAATGTCGCCACGACATTTACAATCTGTTGAAGCTCCGTGACACTATGCGCAATTACCGCAACGTCGTCGGCGTAAAGCAGGGTCCGTATGTCTTCGATGCGGTTGAGGTCCTCGATCTCCAACTCTTTCGCGATTCGGACCGTTAGCTCATCCATGAAGACGTTGAACAGCGACGGTGACAACGGCGACCCTTGCTGAACTCCCATCTCTTCCAGCACTTCACCAGTGAGTTCGCCATCGACTAGCACTCGCGATGACGTTCTTCGGTAAAAACGCCGCAGAATGCGATAGAACTTGCCCTGTACCCCCATCTGGGTTAGCCTCTGAAACAACCCGGCCCGCCAAACCGTAGGGAATGCCTTTCTCAGATCCACGAACAAAACGAAAGAGCGGAGGCCAGCTTGTTGTCTAAGGCGCAGACGCTCCTTAAGGACAAAAATCTGGTCCCCCGTACTACGTTTTGGCCGGAACCCACCCTGCTCTGGGCGAAGCCTGCCCGGCTGATCGATGAAAGCCGTAAGCCTCGCCGCCATAAGGGACAGATACATCTTACCCAGACAGCTCAGAATCGCGATGTCTCTCCAATTTTCCGGATCGGTTGGGTCGCCTCCTTTTGGGATGTTGACGATAATCGCTTTGCCCCAGTCGCTGGGGGTGTATTCGCACGATTTCAACCAGTTGAAGAAGCGCACCAGAAAGCTCACAATCCGCGTGCCTCCGTACTTGAGCATCTCGTTCTTGATCTTATCAGGTGAGCACGCTTTGTGATTCTGGAGATTTTCCTGGCAGAGCTCCACTTCCTTCTCGGTGTAATCATAGTCCAGCGGGCCCGTCTCAGTCCGGATCTCCTCGGCTTGCGCCATGGCCTCGAATTGGTCGCGCAGGTTGTCGTTATACTGGAAGGTTTCGCGGGCCTTCCGCTCGGGCTCAATCCGCGCTGCTTCCTCATCAGAACCGACTTCCTCTACACATGCATCCTCCAAAAACTGGTTTTCTTTGGGGACCACCATACGTCGGCGGTATTCTTCCCATTCTTGTAGTTTTTCCCGGAGTGTGCATGCCAGAGTGCCATCGGGCTTCCGAACAGGAGCAGAAGCGTTCGACCGCCGAACCCCGCCCAAACGCTTTGACAGCTTCCAGTACGTGGCCATGGTAGCGCTCCTGAAGTTGGCAGCGGTGTCATTCTGGACCCGCTTCCACGCTTGCTCCTTCTTCTCCTTGCATAACCTTCTGACCGCCTTCCTCGCTTCTTTATATCTTTGCCAGGCCTCTCGGTTGGCCTCATTCCTTCGCCAGAGGCCGTATGCCTCTCTCCGTCGCGCAATCGCTTCCCTAAGACTCTCATCAAACCATGCATTAGTAAACCCTGGCCTAATCACCCGAACTCCCAAGACCTTCACGGCTGCGCCCGTGAAAGCTCGGACCACTAAGCTAGCGACCCTATCTACCTCCTGCTGAAGCTCATCCGGGTCCTCCACTGCTGATAGATCTGGGAGGCCATCTGGCAACAGCCCCGATATACCAGCTGCAAAGGTCTCGTCGTACTTCAACCTAAGCTTAGACAGCTCACTCTCCTTACCCTCAACTACCCTGCCTATCAAGCGCTCTGCCTTGAATGCTTTGTACCTCTTTACCTGCTTTTTGGGGGGTGGCTGTCCCCCCCAGACCAGTTCCGCCCACACAGCTTTGTGGTCGGTATCAAGGTCTACCTCGTCGACGCCGAAGCTTGCCTCCTCCGCCAGCTCGGAAGAGACGCAGATGTAATCCAGTAGATGCCTTCGTCCACCTACATTTTCCTGCCTAGACCACCAATATTTGTCCCCCCGTGGTTGCGAAAACCCACTGAGATTGCGCAACCCCGTGGCAACAAGCATCGCAGCCAGCAACTCACCATTCTCACTCCTAACCCCTCTACCCCTCCCATCTATCTCGCCAAAGAGGCCCACCACTCCCTCCTCCCGCGCTATTCTGGCGGGCCCCAGCTTAGCATTAGCATCACCAACCGTAACCACATGACCTTTGGTGGCGAAGTAGGAGACGGCCGCCTGCCACGCCTCATAGGCTGCAATAGATTCCTCTCGTTGATTTTCTTGGGGGAAGTAGCCGTTGCCGACGAACACATCCGACGCCGTCGCGCTCCCAGACGACAGCCTCACCCACAATTGCTGTGGGTGTGGAACAGGCGCCTGTACAATGGTAGCGCACGGTGCCAGATAGTTGGCCACCAACGTCAGGACTCCCCCCAAGAGACGCGAGCCCGCACCAGTTGCAGCCGCTTTGCCGAGGACTGCGAAGCCGTCGACTTGGAGCTTCTCCACCTTCTGCGACGATAGGTTGTGCTCCTGGACTCCGACGATCACCCAGCCTCGCTCCTTGTAGTGCTCCGGCCATTCCCCAAAGCCTGGGCTATCCGCACCCACTTTGCCTTGCCAATTATGTGAGGCCACCCTCAGTGGGAAGCCTTTTACAAATTGGGAAGAACGAAGCTGATGCCGATGCCTGCGCTTCGGTTGAGCCCGCCTGGAGCCCTCCGCCACCCTCCACGGCCCATCCTGCACCCTCCGCCCCAGCTCCTCCAGCTCCCGCATCCCGCCCCACTCCGCCAAGGGAGATTCACCGCTTGAGGCTTCGCCCTGGGGCTCGTCGACTTCCACGTCGAGCACCCAGTAGCCAAATCCCTGCTTGCGAAGCTCCCTCTGCATCTCTACATACTGGGCACCCCCCCGTGCAGCCCGCTGCTTCTCTCTTTCCCGGAAAGTCCTACCCGTCGCAACGTGAACCTTTCCCGTGAAGAACTTACGCTCCCGCAGCAGCCGCACCATCTTCTCCGCCTCCTCACAAGACGCACATTTAATCCGCAAATGTCGCCCACTACCTCTGCCCGCGAATTCCACCTCGACTTCCCCGAGACCGAGAATTCGGAGCTCTCGCGCCATGACCACTGTCTGAGAGACATGCGATAGCCCCCATACTATGCAACATCTCTTATCCAGCTCATTTCGTACCTTCCTCCGCCACCTCCTCGGTGGCGGTACCGCTTGCCACACGCCGTGACCAGACCTTTCCGGACGTGACTTCTCTTCCGAGGTTGGGGAGGGTGATCGAGATGCAGCAGGATTGCTGGCTCTACGTGATTCAGGTTGCCCGTCAGGTACGCGAGCACTCGACCACCCCACCCCGGCCGAGTAGCCATCGCCACCCGCAGGCGCACTCCCACGGGGAACGTCTAAACCTGAAGGATTACCGCCTTGACCCATAGGGCCAGCACTAGCGGCCGCGCTCTTCGCATAAGAACCTGACATAAGTGGTATGGGACCCCGGTGCCGCATTGATCGAGTTGTAAACTCGATAAATGAGGACCCAGGTGGGGTTATTTAAAGCTCAACCCTTAAAAAGCATACGTGTACGTATGTATAGGAATACACACAAACACTCACCTGCATCCGTAACCAGGCACGAGGCAGGACCCGCTGTGCATCATCGAGGTAGGTGTCGTGGCAAACCACCCTGCGTCCGATAAACGCTGCAAGTGAGTCATCTACCGAGAGCACAGAGTGACAGGCCCGTGCACGTGTACCCACCACCCCATAACCCTCCGCCAGAGCAACCCCATGGCATCCGCAGGATGAGCACGAAGAGTGCTGAGAGAGAGGGTGAGCCAGGAGCCCCGCTCCGGTCCGTCGTTACTTTGGTCATTTAGTCGTTTCAAGGCTTGTGGTAAGGTGTAGGGCCTCTCGCCTTCGTACAAACTCCGACCGACAGTAGTTTGGTTGACCATCCTTCGCGGTGACCCTCTGAACACAACCCCCTCCCCCAGTGCCCACCCCTTGTGATTCCGGAGGCCACCCCGAGCCAAGAGCCATGAGTATGATGAGCAACTCACATGAGTTACTCTCAGTAATTGGGACCCGTCTCATAAATCAATGGAACGCTTATCGTGCGCCCCTCATAGGCTCAGCCCGCCCATGTGAAAGCTAGGCCTCGCCCAAAGCAAAGCAAAGCAAAGCAACAAAAAAACAAAAAACAAAAAAAAAAAAAAAAAAAAAAAAAAAAAAAAAAAAAAAAAAAAAAAAAAGAGAGAGAGAGAGAGAGAGAGAGAGAGAGAGAGAGAGAGAGCGAGGCCGCCGTGGCTCGCCCGCAATCCAGCTGGGTGCACCTCGTCACAACCACTCATCGGCGTGAGCTCATAGCTGTGT
>WBZZ01005069.1:170000-195000 GCA_019918135.1 Paulinella micropora
ATATAAACATACACGCACATACATACGTAAAAGCATACATGCGGTACATGCATTTTTTTCTCTGGCGTGTGCATGTAAATCAGGCTGGGCTTGATGTGTTTGTGTGTGTATGCCTGGGCCACCGGGTCAAAACACGCGCCCTTCCCCGCCAAGGTATGTCGGCATGTATGTATGTATGTATGTATGTATGTATGTATGTATGCATGTATGTATGTATGTATGTATGCATGTATGTATGTATGTATGTATGTATGTATGTATGTATGTATGTAATGTATGTATGTATGTATGTATGTATGTATGTATGTATGTATGTATGTATGTATATGTATGTATGTATGTATGTATGTATGTATGTATGTATGTTATGTATGTGTGTTATGTATGTTATGTATGTATGTTATGTATGTATGTATGTTATGTATGTTATGTATGTATGTTATGTATGTATGTTATGTATGCATGTTATGTTATGTAATGTATGTTATGTAGTGTATGTTATGTATGTATGTTATGTATGTGTGTTATGTATGTATGTCATGTATGTATGTTATATATGTACGTATGTTATGTATGTATGTATGTATGTATGTATGTATGTATGTATGTATGTATGTGTGTGTATGTATCTATGCTGTATGAGTATGTATGCATGTTGTGTATGTATGTATGTATGTCTGTCAGGCGGTGTTGCGGGTGATGCTGCTGGTCCTTGTTGCGGCACTTGCCACGGTACGTCTTGTGCATCATAATCTTTGTGTATATTCATGTTATGTATGTGTACGTGCATATTTATCTATGTATGCATGCATGTAGGTGGTGAATTCGTTCCATGGGGCGCGCGCTTTCTTCTCGTCTACCGAGCCTTACCAACATCAGTGCATCGAGTACAGCGAAATGTTGTGTTTGGGCGCAAAAGAGCCAACCAGGCCAGCTTTTGCCGGCCTAGGGTGACGCTTTTGCACCAAATCAGCCCCTCCGCACCTTCACCTCCACAGCTCACAGCCCACCCCTACCCACAACATAATCTGCCACGTGCATCAGAGTCGCGTGCACTACCCTGTGTCGTAAAAGTTTGTGCTGGCTGGTACGTCTTTTCTTTTCTGTGTTGCTGCAGGTACATGCTGAGCGGTGGGTTGGGCGCGCTATTCTCTGCGCTGTGCACGGGGCTGATGTGGGGCGCGCTCATGCACCGCAACACCACACGCGTGGCCAGCGTGCTGCCTGCCCCGCCCGCGTCGCTGCTGCACGTCTGCTTGGCAACCGTGCTGCTGCTTTGGGGCGTCAGTTCGCTGCGGTTCGCAACAGACAGGCAGCTTGCCATCCAAGTAGCACACCTAGTAAAGCTTACCTGTTGTAACTTCACTTGAAGTCATCTTTACTCTGGCCTGTGTGGCTGCGCAGGTCGCACTTGTTGCCCAACCAGAGGGACCGGCCCGTGCTGGACGAGTTTTTCTACGCTTCCTTAGACAGCTTCCAGCCATTCCTCGCTCGCTTCCTTGCTGACCTGTCACGGTTCCAGCTGGGCGCTTTGCGTCTGCTGACCCTGCAGTCCTTCTTGACTGCCCGTACATCCATGTGGTCGAAGCTCTTGGGCATTGCAGCTTTTGCACTGATTCAGGAAGGAATGGGCGTGACAGGTCGTCGCTATCTGCAGATATGCGAGCTCTTAGAATCCTAAGCTTTCCTGTCCTCGCTCTTGTCTTTATGTCCCCATGTTTCCTTCCTGCTACCGGTTTCCATTTGCTTAATATCTTGTTTTACTGTTTTGTTCTTGGCCTCTTGTTGTGGTTGTTGTTGTTTCCTTTTTGTTATTGTTGCTCCTGTTTATTGATCCTGACTTTTTTCTTGGTCGATCTTTGCCCTGTCTAAGAACCCCTTCGTTGGTCAACGTGAGGGCTGACCTCGCACGGCTGCACTGTGCCCTTGTCTCAGGCCTGGACGGGTTTGGTCTGTGGCTGGCCCGCAGCGCTGTTCGGCTGTGCACGCTGGCGCTGCTGCTGGAAGGGCTACTGCTATCGCACCCAGAGGCCGTCTTCCCCATTCAGGCGGGCGTGCTGCTGTTGCACTCCGTGGCCATCTTCGTGCAGACGGCCGGCGGGGCGGGTTTTGGCCTTCCCACGCTGGTGCAGCACGCTGCACGCACGCTGGGACCCGGCGCGCTAGTCTTGGCGCTGAGCCGACCCGCCGCGCACTGGTGGCGCCGGCAGGCCATTGCACCCGCCCTCAAGCGTGAGTAGCCTCTCCTCGTCTTCTGTGTTTTTCACTGTCCTCCTTCATCGTCTTCAGTAAGCAAAGCACATTTTCTGTGTGTCGCGCTCTTGTTGTCCACCGACTGTATTAAATTGTTACTTGTACTCAACTCCTGTTTGGAAAAACTGAGTTCGCGGGTCCTCTTATGGACCAGAGCGATGAAAACAATAGAAACCACAATCGACACTACAACAACAATCACAACTGCACAACAATCATTGGCAATAACGCATGAGCCTAGCCCAATCGGATGTGTTTATACCACAAGGGTCGGGTTGACATGCGCGAGGCAAGTGTTGCGCCTGCATCTCGTCCGTGGATGGCTGCTTGGACCACCGCAACGCCAAAGACTCCCTGAGCAGTTTCCTTGCAAGGCTTCAGTCTCTGGCTCATCTCTCTTGGCAAAAGGCTGGTTTGTCAGACTGCTCACGCTGCCGGTGCAGGTTGGCGTTTGCCACAGACCGAAAAAGCATACATCAAAGGCTATAAAGCTACTGCACCTGCGATCATTATTTGTCGATCCGATTCGTGACACGTGCCTCTCACCTCAGAAATCTGTGTTGGTCCCGGTCTGAGGGTCTCCCTCCCTCGCTATGTTTTATCTCATGTCAAAGTCTGCCGCTTCCCCACTCGTTGCATTCCCTCTTCTTCTCTCTTCTCTTCTGTTTCGGCTCGAATTGCCGCCACAATCTCTCTCTCTCTCTCTCTCTCTCTCTCTCTCTCTCTTTCTTTCTCTCTCTCTCTCGTTCTTTCTCTCTCTGTCTCTCTCTCTCTCTCTCTCATCCTCTCTCTTTCTTTCTTTCTTTCTTTCTTTCTTCTTTCTCTCTCGGGAGTCTCTCTCTCTCTCTATATATATATATCTCTTAGTGTGCTTAGTCTATCTTATTTTTCTAAAATCAAACCTTTGTTTTTGAGTTTCTATGTATGTTTTCTATATATCTAATGTTGGTTTTTTACTTTTTTAGTGCTTGTATTTAATAGTTAAATAGACCTGTCTATCCAACATAAATGATCACACCCCGTTTGGGGAGGAAAGGGGGGGGAAGGGGGGGCGGTTTCAACGAAGTTGAAACGGGGGGTGGGGGGGGAATGTGTTTATATATTAAAGACTTACAAACGATATATAAAAGGGGGGATGGCAACAGAGGAAGTCAAACATGAGAAGTGCGGTAAGTGTAGATGTTGGAGACTACCGGCACAATTCTTGAATGACAAGGGGCGGAGGTTGAAGACTTGTGAAAGTTGTAGAATAAAAGGTAGAGCGGAGAGGGATAGGTATAAATGCGAACATAAGAGACGGAAAGGTAGATGCACGGAATGCGGTGATGGCTCGATATGTGAGCATAAGAAACGAAGAAGCAGATGCAAGGACTGCGGTGGTGGTGAGATATGTGAGCATAAGAAAGAAAGATATACTTGCAAGGACTGCGGTGGAAGCGGGGTATGTGATCACAGAAGGCAGAAACGCCAATGTAAGGAGTGTGGTGGAGCAAGACGAATTACCACGGAATAAGGCTTGCTATGTGTCCTCTTTTTTTTCGATAAGTCCTTGTTCTTTGTCCATTTTTTTTGGGATGGTTCATTTTACTAGTTTATTTTTTTCACCAAAAGCGGGGAAAAGTTTGCAAAATGTCAAAAAAAGTTATTTTTTTTCATGTTTCAGAGGCCAAGTTTTCGATCGGTTTATTACCCGCGATGAATAGGAAGGCTTATTTTGATGTTTTGTGAAGTCGAGGTCTTACCACCTCGTAAGGACTTGCCAACTCGTAAGGACTTAGGCGATATGGGTAGGGGGCTTATTTCGTTAAAATGTCTTCATTTAAACTATCGGGGGGTGAAAGTCCTTGTTCTCAAATGTAAGATTACCCCCCTCGGCCAAATGGTGTTATGGACAATATGAGAGGGTCAGGGTCGGCCAATTTTTCTGAAAATGAGGGACTAAAATAGGGGACGGGGGGTTAAACTCAGTCAAATGGAGTTAAATCCTCTTTTACATACCTCTTTTTACTAATAATAATGTTAATAATAATAACAAGGAAGTAAGGATAGGGCATAAGGATATATGGGCGGAGTTAGAATTACGATAAAATACCGCTTCTAGGGTGTCCTTGCGAAAATAAGTGACTTAAAAATTAAAAAAAGGACTTTAAGGACGGGGGCAAAAAGAAGCCGTTGAAGGTGATTTGTGCCACGAGACTAAACCGCGGGGCAAACCATACGGGAAGTGTCGGCAAAGCGGAATTGACTGAGGGGATTTTCTATTTAAACATATTATTATGTATAATATATATAAGATATATTGTAATATAAGATGGCACCGCCACTTAAGTATTTGACAGATGAGGAGCGACTGGAGGCTCGC
This sequence comes from Paulinella micropora, assembly GCA_019918135.1. Classification (NCBI taxonomy): domain Eukaryota; phylum Cercozoa; class Imbricatea; order Euglyphida; family Paulinellidae; genus Paulinella; species Paulinella micropora. The sequence goes on from WBZZ01005069.1 coordinate 174,616, forward strand.
AGAAAATCAAGACTGGAATATGCGAAAAGGAAGCCCGAGATGGCTAGAAAGGCGAGCAAGAAGTATTACGAAGCGAACAAAGAGACGATTAGTGCTAAAAGGAAAGATAAGAGAAAGCGAGCACAAGGAATTTCATTCTAAAGAAATAACCTTATGTATAATATATATAATACACCACATAAGACAATGGCAAAGACACAAGGTGAAGAGCGGATAAACGAAACACTAGCGGGCATACAACCCGACAAAAAGCAATGGGTGCCCACTGATGTTGAAGCAAGTGAAAACCTAGAGTATTTAAACGATCCAGAGCGATGCTTATGTAATAAGCGGATAACTAAGGCGTACCCGTATGCGTGTGGCGATTATGTTGTATTTGTTGGTGTTTCGTGTTCGTATAACCATTTCTATAGACCTAGGAAAAACATCAGCCTTTTAGAAATAGATTACATGACAGAGAGGCAATGCGCAATATGCGAAAAGAAGATAAAGGCAGGCGTCCACTCATTAGAAGATAAGCATTATATGTGCTTTTACAAGACAAAGTTGCTATGGTTGGAAACTGAAATCAAAAAACTAGAGAACGAACAAGGGGTTTGTAAAATGCGGTTAAATGCACTATATCAAACACGAGAGCAACTTTATAGATTAGTGTATGGCAACCCCGAAAAGGTTAAAGATGAAAAACCGCAAGGAGACTTGATTATAATGAACGGCAAAGAAAGCAGAGCGGGAACAAAGTCTAATGCACAACACGTAAAAACAATAAACGAAGTGGATGATGTTCTTGACGAAATGAAAGCAGGGATTACGGAGTATAAAATGGCGAGGATTGTGGAAATGTTGGACGTGTGGCAGTCATTCGTAAGATATGGCGATCACATGGACGAAGTACGCAAGGAGGAGCAACTTATCAAAATGAGAGAGATACAAGAAAGACAGGCGAGGGCGAAGAAGGTATCTGAAATGGTGCGCGACTATCACAAGAACAAAAGAATTGAAAACCTATACAAAAAATGCGTAAAAGAGCGAAAAGATGCGCGATCTAAAGTAATGATAGCCCGCTATGTTGGCAGCGATCGTTTCAACAGACTTAAATTTTATATAGACGAAGCAAAAAGCACCACACCCGCCAAAGAGTTGAGCGAAGAATGCAAATGCGAGAAATTCAATCCAATGTGGTGGGACAAATCCAACAAGAGATACGTATTAGTAATGTATGAACCCAAATATATTACTTTTGAACCACGGCGGGACACAACATATATAATAGTTGCTTCCGTTGTAAATAAACTATACAGCGATACTTACAAAACATTTATTAATTTAAAAACAACCCCAATTGAAATCTAACGGCAGACAGACACAACTATTTTTTTTTAGCCTAAAATCCTCTCCAGTGTAGCGGTCTCATATATAATTTTCATTTAAGGATAATATATAGTGTCTTATATATACTATCTATAATAACCAGATTAACCACAAAAAAAATTTATAACTTTATTATAGATGGATGTTGAGGAGGCGACCCACACTCAGTTTATTAACAAAGAGGAGTTGTTTGATGCGAACAAACTATCCTATATTATTAACAATTTTGACGACCTAAAAGGCCAACTGCGAGAGAAATGTTTCAAAGACGGAAGCCCTATAACACTGCTAAAAAAATACATTCAAAAAGTATTCAACAATAAAGTATTTGTAGTGTATCGGCAAAACGGGGGCAAAGGTAGATTTAATGCTGTAGGCTCATTATCTCTCCAAAACATACCGCGCGAGATAAGGCACACTATCGCCCGCGATTACTATGTAGATATTGATATGGTAAATGCGCATCCAGTCATACTACTACATTTATGTGCGATATTGAACTTTGAAGCGAAATATCTGCGGTCGTATGTGAAAAATAGAGAGAAGGTAATAGCCGATCTCACGAGCAAAAACGAGACGATTGCCAGAGACAAGGCAAAACAGATTATCCTATCAGTCCTAAATGGAGGCGAAAAGGATTACAATGCAGTCGCGAAAAAGACGAGGTTTCTAAACGCCTTCAAACAAGAAATGAAAGCCCTACATGGAAAGTTTGCGGGGGCAGACATTAAAGAATTTGAAAAAGTTAAGCAGAGGCGGATTAACAGAGGCGAAGACTTCAACCACGAGGCCAGTTATATGAATACATTGTTATGCGACTTTGAAAACAAAATTCTTCAAGTTATGCTAGACTATTTTGGAAATCCTATTATGTGTGTTTTATGCTTTGACGGCCTGATGCTAGAAAAGAAAGACTACGATCTGGAAAGTTGTTCAAAGGTCATTAAGGAGAAATTAGGGATAGACATTGCTCTTAAATTAAAAGAAATGAATGAAGGTCTAACCCTTCCAGAAAATGCGATTATTGAGCCTTATCAAACTCCCAGCCTTAAATATTTTGGAGATATGGATAATGTATATATTCAACACTATAGAGAGAATGAGGCGAGCCTTGAAAGACTGGACGAATGGCGCAGTTGTATAAACATAGTATCAAGAGGAGGCGGTCAAGTCGTGATGACTTTAAATCTAGACATTGACGAAGAGACAGGAGACCGATCCGAATATTATGTACAAGCAGAAGTAGGCGCAATGATGTCCGCATTAAATTTTGAATGTTTTGTGCGGAATCCAGAATACATTGAAGAATTGAAAGGAGACAAACACGACCCGAGAGCGAAACAATGGCTGTATCAACATTTTGGAAATGGCAATCAGTTTTCAACTGGATACGCAAAAGACATGATGCAAAAGCGGAAAATTAAACGATATGACGACTTCATGTTTTACCCGTATTTGAAGCGAGTGGGGATACCCCCAGTATATTCTAACAAACTCAATCTGTTTATGGGGTTTCCTATGGATAATATTCCATTTGAAAGTGTAAAAACAAAATACAATTTTGAAGAGAGTGCCTTATATAAACATCTAAAAACTGACTTTTTCACCGAAGGTCAGGGCGAGTTAGACAACTTTTTGGATAGTGTCGCGGACATGATACAGAAACCAAATGTAAATAGAGGTATTGGTCATTTGTTTTACTCAGTCCAAGGGACTGGGAAAGGCATAATGAGCAAATTTATGGAGAGGTTGTTGGGAACACAAAATCATGTGGTCATCAAAGACTTTAGCAGATACATGGAAAAATTCAATGTCGCATATGCGAACAAGATATTGAAAGTGTTTGAAGAACTGCCGGAGAAAGGCGGGGCTTATACGATGAGCGACCGCTTAAAAAGTCAAATTGACCAAAAAGACGAAATAATAGAGCCCAAGGGAAGCAAGCAATACAAAGTAAAACATTTCGCCAGATACTGGTTTTACACGAATAACGAAAACACGTTATACATAGAAGGAAGCGACAGGCGGTATTCACTCCACAAAATAAGCGGGAAGCACGCGGACGATAAAGTATATTTCGCCAAAATTCTAGATGAAATAAACGACGATGACTTTATCAGATGTGCCTTTGAATACTTCGCCACTAGACAATACGAAGAAATAAGTGTTATGACCGCATTTAAAACAAAATACAAGACGGAGCAGAAAATGGCCAACCTCCCCAAGGCTATTAAGTTTATTATTGACACCATTGAAGCAAAATTTGACAAAGTTGAAAGCAAAGATATGAAAGTGGAATCGGTGCATCTATGCAAAAGATACAGGGAGTGGTGCTCAGAACAGGGAATATCTTATCATAAAGGAGCCTTCTTCACCCAACTGAAGCATGTAGGCATAGATAAACCCAAACAAAGCGGAGGAAAAAACAACAAAAAATACAGATTTACAATAAATGTCAGCACAATCCGAGACAAGATACGCGAGTATATAAAGGACGACGAATACGACTTCAATTTTGGATCGGGAGTTAATGAAGAGGATGATGATGTCTTTTGGATGTAATATTATTGTCTTCAATATTGAAAACAATATTAAAAAACTGATTTTTTTGTTATGCTTATATATAGCATGCCATCAACCAAAGGAGAGTATCTGAGCCAAATAGAAAAATGGACTCATTTAAGTAGTGATATTAAACCACCAACAAGCAAATCGCTTAAAACTGATATCGTCGCATTTTACGAAAAATACCGACCCGAACAACCCCCGCGGGGTGATAACGTTGAAGTTTCATTGCCCCCCGTTGATACATTGAAGAATGTTGTTTTCAATGACGAACCAGAAGAATTTACGCCTTTTAAAGAAAGTGATTTAGTAGAAACAGGCATTACGGAAATTAAGGCCAACGTGGGGGAAGAACTGGCAAAAAAAGAAACGGAAGCAAAAGAAGAGAAGAAAACACCGATTAAAGCAAAGCGGAATCCGCCCGAGGGTGGGTATAGTTGCTATGAAATAATAACGGCACATTTGAAAGTATCCAAAGACCCGTTTAACTTCTTGTATATGAAAGTGGATGACCGCACCATATTACAGGAGGATATGAAGAAATGGCACGAGAGTAGATACGGACACATACCACCAGAGCAACGCCCCACTCTTAAATATGGTAAGTTAGATTATAAGACATTTTTCCGCGATGTCTTATCTCAACACGAGGGCAAACTCACGACACTAAAGGATATGTATGACAGGTTTCATGTGTAAGAGGCAGTTAGTGCTATGTCTCTCATCACATCAATATTGAAATACGAAGGTTTGAAAGATACAGGCTCCGCAGATGCTGATTTGTAATATACTTCCAATGTTATTGGAGCATCCGCCGTATATGTTACCAGAGCATCATTTGATGTATTATCTACAATTCGTATAGTGCGGTTGTTGGTAGTGTCAGACGGGTTTGGACAAGTCATCTGCCAAGTCAAATTCATTTGAACTCCGTATCTTTGGATTAGCCACACACAATCAAAAGACTTATAATCAATGGCGGTTGTATAATTTAGCACTTCGGTATAATAATCATATGTATTCGTGTCATCTGTGATATGAAACCAAAATTGGAATGTTGCTATGCCAGTTGGTGCGGGTAAATTCAATGAACCACGAAATGATACATTAATGAAATAACCATAACCAAGACTTGATATGGTTTTGCTACCATATCCGCCAGTACAAAGAGTGGTAAATGTTGAACTCATCATCCATGACCTAAGGTCAAGACCAACATAAGCATTTTGAATGTTTCTTGTTAATGTCGGAGTAGCCACGACCGCGATTGTTTTTGTGTCAATAGATTGTTGCTCTTGCGAACGGCCAAATATATTCATTTTTTTAAACTATATATCTTATACTATAAGATTTATTATAAAATAATAGAATTTAAATATGAACCATTTAGGCAATCCGTGGGCATATCACTATTACGGCTCTGTGATAATAGACGAGGATTTAGAAGTTGATGGAGTATTATACGGCGACCATATTGAAGCAAACTCAATCCAAGCAAGGACAGACGACATAACAATATCGTCAAAAAATAATAACTCTTCTTTATTAATATCTGATACTGGTTATGTGTCAATTAATAACGAATACGACTTACCAATAGCGGACGGCACGGCTAATCAAATATTAAAAACGGACGGGCTCGGCAATACTTCATTTGCTACATTGACTTCAAGTTATATAAGCGACTTTGAATGGATAAATTAACGGATGTAGTCATAACAGGCACCCCCGCTGATAATCAACTTCTTATTTACAGCACTGAGAAATGTTGCTTCACCTTTTCTTAGATTGGATGGGCTCGCTATGATGATAGGGGATTTAAATATGGGAGGTTTTAATGTATCAAATGTCGGTAATGTTGATGGTATTGATGTTTCTGCTCTTGATAGTTCGGTTGTAAAACTAACAGGAGACCAAACCATAACAGGAAACAAAACATTTACTACTTATGTGGGTGTAAAAGACTCAAATCCATTAAACACAGGCAAATTATTCTTTAATTACAACAATAATATGGGCTCTATCTATTCGTCGGAGGCAGGTGGAGCAACGGGCTATCCATTATCTTTTGTAGGCTCGTCCATACTTTTTGCTCCAACAACAGGGGGTGGAATGACATTGACAAATAATGTTTTAAATTTTAACAGCACGACAGCAATCAGCGGACTGCCCGCACCATTCTATGACGGCGATGCTTCAACAAAAGCATATACCGATACGAAACTAGCAAAGGACGGAACAACGGCTATGACGGGCAGTTTAAATATGGGTGGATTTAACATAACAAATGTTGGTAATGTTGATGGTATTGATGTATCCACCCTTGATACCGCAGTCGTTAAACTAACAGGAGACCAAACCATAGCAGGAACCAAAACATTCAGCAACATAATAAATGCTAGTGCTGGGATTGATATGAAAAGCCAAAGTATAACAAATGTTAATCTTGTTGATGGTGTTGATGTTTCTACTCTTGATACTTCGGCCGTAAAACTAACAGGAGACCAAACCATAGCAGGGAATAAAAAATTTACTTCAACAATAGAAGTGCGGGGTGCTACTGCTCCAACCGCTTTTGATGGTATCGGTATTGCCTTTGATACGGCGACAAATATAGGAGAGATTGTGGCACAAAAAATAGCAACCGCAGCCTATTATCCGATACAAATAACAGGGTCATATGTTGATTTATATGCGGGGGATAATGTAATCGCGACCGCGACTGGCACTACACTATCTTTGAACAACAGAAAAATTACAAATTTGGCCACACCAACAGCAACAACGGACGGGGCGAATAAAACGTATGTGGATACATTAGACGGGCAAAATGTGAAACTAACAGGAAACCAAACCATAGCAGGAATTAAGACATATAGCAGTGGTGTTGAAATAACGGGAAATTCAATAAATGCTACAACAAAGGGCACATTCGTGGTTTTTAACTCCACCGCCAATATCGGGTCAATTGCTAGTTTGGATATGAAAACTGCAACATATTACAACTTTGAAATTTCTGCCAAAAAAATAAGTTTTATTATTGATGGGACGATAGTCGGTTGGGTAAATGCTTCGGGGCTAGATTGTAATAGTAGCAAAATAGCGAACCTTGGAACTCCGACATTATCAACAGACGGGGCGAATAAAACGTATGTAGATACATTGGACGGACAAAATGTGAAACTAACAGGAGACCAAACCATAACGGGAATTAAGATATTTAATAGAAGTAGAAATGATGTAAGGGCACTGACCTTATTAAGCCAAGCCGATTTTAATAATGTGGATATCATTAATGGCGGAAATATAACATATAATGGGGCGAGGATATTAAACCAAAACGGAGGAGACATATTCTTTTCACAGACGACGGGTGATTATCAGTATTTCTTATTTACTCTAAATACTGCTTCAAGTGGAACAGCTAACCAACGAGGTTATGTATTTACGAATGTAGCATCTGATGTAAAAGGGGCGGGACTTTATATTTCAAAACTTTTGGATAATAAAAGTGCTTCGTCTGACATTGTCCGTTTTAACAATGCTGGCGGTATGAAGTTTTATGGTGCTTTGGATATGAACTCAAACAATATAACAAATGGCGGAACAATAACGGGAACTACAATTACTTCAACCGCGGGTATATCAACAACAACAGCAACCGCGAGTGGATTAATAACGGCAAATGCGGGTATATCAACAACAACAGCAACCGCAAGCGGGTTATTAACAGCGACAGGAGGTTCTAGCATAGTTATACAAGGAAATACTAATGGAGGTAATACGAGAGGAATATTTTTGTGGGACACTGGCAATACAAATTATGGTATTTATATGGCTTCAAATGGAGGAGGTGCAAATACCAGAAGTCTAGCGGGAGGGTCTGCGGTTGCAGGCAACGATTTCACTTCTTTTGCTGTTAGATTTAGAGTGAGCAATGCTTCAACCGACGGATTTATATGGGAGAACTCTTCCGAACAATTGTTAATGTCATTAAACGGGGCAAACGGCACTTTATGGACAAAAGGCTTAATAACGGCTAGTGCGGGTGTATCAACAACAACATTAACAACGAGCGATAAAATAACAACAGCACTAGGTAAGCCGATAATCATAGGCAACTCAACAAAGGGAGTGGGATCAACAGGTGGTTTAGAAATATACGGGACGGCGAGTAATGTCGCAGGAGCACACATACAAGCAATAACAACGGCGGATGCTTATCCAACATTTCAATTATTGAATTGGGCACACGACAATGTCAATTTAAGTTTTGATGCTTATTTTGATGGCACGAACTGGAAATCAAGCCACAGCGGTTCAAACTTTCTAATTCAAAAAGGTGGAAAACTCGCTTTTTATTATAATTCAGGAACAGCGGTTGGAAACAATATATCTTACACTGAGGCGATTAATATTAATACGTCGGGAGAGTTAGTTTTACCAACAGCATCCAGCGGTAATTTATTAATACGAAAAAGACCCGCTTCTACTAATGACCCGCAACTATTTTTTAAATCGGGAGGATATACGAATTATGGTGTAATTGTTTCTTCAACTGGTTTGCTTCATGCTTGGACTACTTCAAACTCTACTACTGGTGAGCCGTCAGGTAGTTATAATTATATCCCGCTTAATGGTGCTTGGACAAACTCCTCGGACAGGAGGCTAAATCAGATATTAACACATTAGACTGCGGTGATTGTTGCGATAAACTAATGAAAATAAATTGTTGTTCATATTATTGGAAATCAGATGAGAAGAAAGAAAAAAAAGGCCACGGATTTATTGCGGACGAAGTCAAAAAAGTATTTCCTGAATTTGTATCTGAAAGTGGAATGAAAGCAGAGGATGGAGACGGCTACCTTGAAGGCATAACATATACAAGTTTTATACCGATATTAGTCAGTGCTTTTCAACACATGGCGGATAATCTCGGACATGTCCGAGATAGGGTAGATAATTTAGAAAAAGAAAATAAAAATCTCATGAATATACTACAAGAAATTAGAGAAAATGGCTAATAATACAACCAGACTTCACAGACCCCCACCTATTATGGATATGGATAATCTCGGACATGTCGAGATAGCGAACTAACTCCAGAATTAAAGTCCCGTGTCCTTGAAGTGGAACTAAAAACAGAAGAGAAAAAAATTGAAAACGAGATAGAAAATGAATGGAATTGTTGTATGACTAATAAGAAGACTGATAGCAGATTGATTAAATATCTCTTTCAAATGACTATAATCATTGGAATAATGATCTTATGTTTAGTGAAATTAAGCGAAAAAAACCTCCCATGCGAAACTGCGAATGTCTATGTCGGAATACTCACACTTTTGGTGGGTATAGTGCTTCCTAGCCCAAATGCTTCAAAGAAGTGAGCACTCGTATAAGTGTATTTTATACCACATATCATTATTTGAGCACATTAATGGTAAGGCTTCATCAAAACTAATACACCAATCTGACATTGGCTTATACACACATTTAAATTTAGTATCTATACCTTTTTGAATACAATAAACACAACTTATATTCTTTTTTTCACTTATCCGTGAGTAAAAGTCGCAGGCAGTCCGCGACATAACCGAGCACACGAAGAGCAATATCAACAACATATATTATAATATTTATAATTTACCAAAGTAAGTGATAAGCCCAATATGCGGGTTGATTTTTGTTTAAATATGCGGGCTTTCCATCCTTTGTTTTAATTGCTTGATGTCTGGCACGATAACTTTCCCGTCTGTCTTCGTCTTGATGTTTGGTATAATCTGAATAACCAGATGCACCAAAGTTGATGCGGCGGCCGTTATAGACGACATAATACTTTTTTCCTTTCACTTTACTCTCGCCGAAGTCTGTCGCACCCAATGACAAGGCTTTCTCTCGTAGCCCCATTATATATTATCTTTCTCTTTAATTATATTATTGTAAATCGCCTCTCGTTGCTTATCCGTCAGTGGCAGGCGGTAAAGGATATTTTCAGGTTTTCTAAAAACGGCAGGGTTTCTATTCACCAAGTTCTGAGTGATGCGGATTTGGTCAATTTCCTTCCCTAGCCTTTCCAACTCTTCAAGTTGTTGCTCGTCCTTGCTTTTTTCTTTTTTATTTTCCATGATATATAATAGCGGATAAAAAAAATGCCACGACACGAAAAACCATTTTTTGCATATTATAACGAAATTAGACGGGAACATAAGTATTTGTTGGATGAAGCAGACCAATTTTGGATTGACCAAGTTAATGAAGGTATCAATAATCAAGCCCGCGAAAGGCTTAGAGCGGATAGATTATTGGATGCTTCAACAAAGAGGGGGAATACTATGGAAGATTTAAAAGACAGGATTAGTGCCTTGGACAATAAGCGAAATATTTATGTAAATATGAATTACGACGAACTGAAAGCACACCTTCAAGACGATGGTGTTGATATGAAAGAATTTGAAAGAAAACACGGAACTGCCCCTATGAACGAACAAATGATTGAAATGCGAAAATTAGCAATGGCTACCGATAAATATGATATAGCACACATAGAAGACAATATCCAGCAAATGGAGCGTGATATAGCACAATTGGTAAAACAAGAATATAAAGAAGAAGACTTAAAACGCTTAACTGATAAAGGTTTAACATATATGAAAGAAAAAGGCAAAGCGGACAAAACTCGCGTAATACGAAGAGAGGATAGAAAGCAAGCGGAGCAAGATTACAAAGAATGGAAAGAAAACCGAGAAGAGTGGGAGAGAATACACCCAGATGATGCTTCAATAGAAGCACAGATAGGCGACGAACACAAGATGCTTGTGCCACGAATAGGTGATGACCCCCGAAGTGTAGAAAGATTTGTTAATGCTATTATTAGAAGTATTCAAGAGATAATTATGAGCCCCAGACTTAATAGATTACTTAACCTTGCTACGGGTGCTGGGCGACATGGTGTGGTAAGGCTAGCGTGGGGGCAGATATTGAGATTAATTGCCAACAATCCACAACTACGTGCGATGAATGTTGGATTACTTGGAAGAAGGAGAGCAGATGCTCTCAGAGAAACATTAGAAGCACTAGCAAGAAATGAAATGCCACAAGGCTTACCTCCTCCTAATCCTCGTCTGATCGCAAGCGGACAGCAAAGAATAGGTGATTATGTGTTGAAGGATATGTTGAGAAGATTAGGCTTACAGGTATCAACAATGATGGCATGGCAGGCATTTAAAACAGGCACACAGACTATGACGGTTCTCGGTGTGGGAAAAGCACTTGGAGAAATATATAGAACATGGTCTGCTCAACCAGATGCTCTCATTAAGTTGGAAGAAGAACGAATTCATACCGAAGGAAGTAATTATAATGGCGGGGGCACACGAGTGGAAAGCCGTCTCCAATTAGAAGATAGAACTCGCGGTAAGTTTCCTTACATTCTCCCAGCAGATGCTTTGGACTTGGTTGCTTTTGAACATGATTTATTGTATGCTACTGGTGATAAGAATGTCCAAGACTTTGCCGATAAACGATACTTTGAAAGAATTACCAATATGGGTGATTATCTGACGAGTAATGGTTTGGCTACGGCCGAAGTTGCCAAGAGTATTTTTGACAATTACAACTCAAGGTTTTCAAAAGCGGATATATCTAAAATGGCCTTAGAAGCACAGGGGAGGGCACGCGGTGGAGTATCTTTTTGGGATGCGATGAAGTTTTGGAAAACTATCAAAACCACTCCTCCAGATGCGAAGTATAATGGATTTATAGGCGATGTAGATAAAACATTAATGTCTATGATTGGTATCATGAAAAATGTAGGCAGTTTTGATAAGGATGCCACATTTAAAGTAAATAAAGTGGTAAATCCTGCTACATTTAATAAACAATATGCGGAACTCGTTGATGGTTTTAATAAATGGTGAAATCACAAGAAAAAGCCGATGGTGTGAAAGGATATTCTCTTATCGCACCAGCAAATGAAACTACAATTAATAATTTTATAGAAAAAATAAATACAAAAGATATTCCACCAAGTATAGAAAAAGATATAAATCTTAGTGTTGAAGTCCCGATCGCATACTCAGACAATATGGTAGTAGCAGATACTATTGGACTGGGCAATAACTTGGCTATACTCCAAGATAAAACTGCCCAAGTAAAGCACCTGAAAGGTTTTGTTAATTTATTGACAAAGACAACGGGAAAGAAAATAAAACTATCAAGTTATGATGATCCAATAAGTGGATGGGAAGAAGCCATTAAACAAGCCTTACAGCAAGGGGCTAGCAAACCAATGATAGCAGAAGCAGATGATCTATTGGATAGGAGAATTTACATAGATATGAAGGGTAGATTAAATGGAGAACAAATGAAACAATTGACAGAACTAGAAATAAAAGATGATGAATACAGGAAATCTTATCTACCTCGGGCAAATCCACCACAACCTCAACCACCGCAAACCATGCCACCACAAACCATGCCACCGCAAACCATGCCACCGCAAACCATGCCACCACAAACTCAACCACCAGCACCGCAAACTATGCCAGCACCCGCACCATTGCCAGTGCCACTAGTGCCACTAGTGCCAAGAACAGGCGGATTTGTTGAAGAACCAGTCCAACCGCCACAGGCTGATATAAAAGAAGACCCAGACCCAGCAACAACACCAAATCAAGCCATGGTTGATAGCATGAGAAGCATTGACCAATTGGTTGATAAACTTATGGGTAAAACTCCCGCCGATGAAAGAGAAGATATGTTAGCACTTATTCGTTTTCTAATGCCAAGCGACCAAAATGGAGGTATCGGCACTTCACAAACAAACCCACTTATTAAAGGCAACGAACTAAGACGCGATCGCATGCTAGACACCAAGAATGATTTTGAATTGTTAGATAACACCCGTTATGGCAACACAAACAATCACTTTATGTTGAATAGATACAATAGAGCAGTTATCCAGACCAGAATGAAAGACAAAAGAGCATTTCCAAAAATGAAACGAAAACTGACCAGAAACTTCCCTGCTGAAATCCCGCGACAAGTCCAAACTCGTCCAGAAAGAAAGGATTTTAAACCGCTCGTCAATCCTCCAAGTAATTATGCTTTTGGTAGTCCTTACTCTCCTTATTTCTATAATTATGCTTCACCACCCCAACCCTTTGGTGCCGAATATGATAATTATAGATACAATCCAAACTATTTTCAAAACCCATAGTATAGTATATCTTATAATATAAGATAAGTTAATTTAAATTAAATCAACTTTAGATGCCTAAATCCATACGTAGAGGATTAATAGCAAACAAGTTGCCACGAAAAACACTTTTGAAGCAGAGTTTGGAGAAGACCAACATAGAAAAAGCACACGAGGAATTTACCATTGACAGGCCAGTAATAACAGAGTTAGATAGCAAAAAACCGCCCAAATTTCACAATGACTTAGAAATACAACCAATTAAAACACAAAGAGATAGTGTTGAATTGCTCCCTATCCAAAAAGAAGGAATATTGCCAGCCATGGGAACTATGGTTATATGTGCCAGCACTGGCGGGGGTAAATCAGTTATGATTTGTAATCTACTCGCCAAAAAGAACATGTTGAAAGGATTTTATGATAGAATAGTAGTCTTTTGCTTAAGTCCGTGCCCGATTTTAGAAGACACTCTCAAGTTAAAAAAAGAAGACATAATCAAAGAAGACCGCCCAGAACTAATGCGCGAAATATTAACCAGACAAAAAGAACTGATTAAAACTAAAGGGTTTAAGAAGGCACCAAAGATATTATTGTTATTGGATGACATAGCACAGAGTAAAACCTTTCTCAAATCAGAAGTGCTCACCGAGTTGTTTTTCTCTTCAACACATGCTAAGGTGTCAGTCTGGGTAGCAACTCAGAGTTATACACAACTCCCGCGAAGAATAAGAATTAATTGCCATTGGATGATTATTTTTAATGGAGTAAGGCGAAGCGAACTTGACAGACTGGCCGATGAATATGAAAGTCCTTTTCTCACCAAAAAAGAATTTTACAATATGGTTAAGTATGCTACGGCAGAACCTTATTCGTTTCTAGCAATTAACAACACTGCCAGTGATAGAACAACCCAGTTTAGAAAGAATTTCTCTACTATATTACGATTAAATAAGGATAGAGATATGACCAATTTGTGATTGAATTCAATCACAAACTAATTTATAAACTAATTAAATTAAATGGTTTTTTTTTCGCCATAAAAAATGTCATGACGGAAACACCTAAATTATACAAGACTTGCTATCATCAGGCAATCGCACTTTGGCATAAACAAAATGCACAAGGAAAATTCGTAACAATTCGTAAGGGATCGCCCGAATACTTAGCAGTAAAGACGATAGAAGCGGATATTAAGAGTGGCAAGATTAAGTGTCAATTAAAACCAAAAGTGAGCAAAGGAAGTAAGAACAATGAACAGCAACTAGACCAAATGCCAGACGAAGCATTAAAAAGAAAAATACCAGACATAGAAACGGCAAAAACTTCATTGCCTAGACCAAATGCCAAACCTATTGAGATGTCTCCAGCACTTAAGATTGAACAATCTTTACCCAAATCTGTCAATCCCACTCCTGTTGCTGTGCCGAAACAAACTACCACAACACCCGCAAGTAAGATAGAAGCAATGGAGGATGCTTCTAAGGAAACTCCGCCACCACCTAAAGAGGTTACTGAAACTAATGATGTTGATGTAAATCAAGCCATAGCGGATTTAAAGAAAATGAAAGAGGAAAGAATTACACACCAGAATTTACAGATTATGAAAAAAATAATTAATGGTAATTGATAAAATATATTTTATGTGGATATTTATATATTCGCATTTTTATAATGATTAAAAACTCAAGTGCCTCAAATCGTTTGCCAATTGACTTTATTAAAAAGATAAATGAAGCAAACCGACCAAAAAGTGATGGATTTCAACTAAACCAGTTTGAATTGTGGAGTAGCAATGGTGCCCCGTTAGTTAATCAGCCATTGACCGAGTTTGGCGACCTTGTCCCGTATGAGAAGAGCACTCTTCAAAACACATTAACAGACATTTCTGATAAAAAAGAAAATGCGGATGTTGTTGATTTGGACACCGCTGTTAGCAGTTTGGCTTATTTAAAGAAAGCAGTTGAGAATGCTGAGGCAAGAGAGTTTCAATTGACTTCACCACAAGATGCGAGACTTGACAACATACAAAAATCAGTTGATTTAATTAAACAATCCGTTTCAGGTGAATAAATAATTATTTTTAATTTCTATTATTATTTTTTTAGTATAGTAGCATTGCGAACTTTATCACCTCACACCCGCACACAAAAATGGAGAAAAAGGAGATTGAAGTTACTGAGGAGTTGATGACCCTCAACAACCTCAGATATGAGTTTCCAGCAAGTCTGGCTCTCTCTGAACAGGGAAGTATCTTTAAGAAGAACTTCGCCGACCAGCAGACTTACAGCAGTGCGTCGGGGACTGAAATGATTTTTACATTACAGGCAAGCACTGATTTTGTTTATGGAAAGAATTGCTATTTGTCGTTTGACATTAAAGCAGATGGTTTGGATACTAAAGATACTAAAGATTGTGCCATTGGTTTTCAAAACACTCCCGCGACTGCTATTTTTGAAAGATTTTTGTTGGAAAGCAAGGATGGTAGCGAACTTGAAGGAATTGAAGATTTAAATAAATTGGTGCGAAATATTCTCCCGTGGCATTATCCTTTTGATTACCGCCGACAGGCACAGATGGCGGGGCAGAGAGAAAATGTTGAAGTTAATGCTAATATTACCGACACTTCAGTTACTAATTTTGCCATTAACACTCCTACGGCCGTTGGCACTGGCCAATTTTTGAGAGTTTGTATTCCTCTCCATTACTTTTCGGGAGTGTTTAATGAAGAAACTCTCATTCCTCCCTCTTTGATTAGTGGTATGAGGCTTCGTTTGACATTTGCTTCACCTCAGGAAGCATTGACAATTATTGGATCTGCCACTGGTGGAGTACCCTCTGAGTTTGATGGTTCCGCTTTGACTTTCACCATATCAAATCCAGTGGTTATGTTGGAGACATTCTCTCTCGCCCCCAGTGTTCAGAGAAATGTTATGGAACAGATGGGAAGCAAAGATGGACTTCCATACACTTATGAAACATATTACAACCAAAAGGCAAACCCAGGGACATCGGATGATTTCAATCTTCAAGTGAATAAGGCCGTTGCTCGTGCTCAGTGCTTGTATATCGTAACTCAAAATGTGCTTGCTGACCATGCTAGTATTGATAACCTTGGAACTGCTCAAATGCCTTATAAGCAGTATCAGTGCCGTATCGGTGATTGGTATGCTCCACAGCAGAAGATGGAACTTGGTGGAAGCACCGATAGTCTGGCTGCCGTTCAACGAGGATGTGCCGAATTGTATATTAACAATCTTCAAGCGACTATGGGTATTCGTGATGCTTACATGTCGTCATCTGTTTCTCTTGAAAACTTTCGCAAATTTTATGCTCCCAGTGGTTCTACTTACGCAGACAATAACGGAGGATTTGCTACCATTATTCAAACTCTTAATCAGTCGCCCCACATTGGAGCATCTGGGATTGCGGTTAATAACTCACGAACTGCGGAAGTCACTCTTCGTTATGCGGCCGATTATAATGTTACTCGCGCCATCACTGCTTGGTTGAAATATGTTAAAGTCGCGGCTATCTATCCATCTCGTGCCGTGGTCAAACAATAAAAAAATTAAAAATTAAAATATAATATAATATAGCAATGTCTTTTACTATCTCCAATCTTGAAGACGAAAAGCGAACCCGCAAAAATTTCCTCCTTCGTGTTTCGTCAAGCGATAAAACAGAATCCAAATCCGCTTCTACTCACAATGGCCGTTTCGTCGTTGATTTACCAGCAACTGGCCGTAATATTGATATAATCAGTGCTTATGTCGTTAAAAGTATCTCTATCCCAAATGTTTTCCCAAACATACCGAGTTATGCCAACACTCTCACATTGATTAAAACAACTGGATCGGCTACAAAAACGGCAATCGTAACAGCAAATCAATACACCATTGATACATTTATTACCGCTCTTCAAACTGCGATTAATTCAGCAATTACCCCTAACTCCGTAGTTATAACTTTGAACTCCGTTAATAAATTGAATTTTGCTTTCACTGGTGATACGTATGCTTTTGATTATGATAACAGCACTATTAGCGACAAGATAGGACTAACTGCCGATATCTCGGCGGCGGCGAGTAGCACCATGCAATCTATAGTCAATCTAATCGGTGAAACGGCCGTTTATGTCCATAGCCGTGCTTTAAATCAGTCTGGTTTAGTTGAAGCAAATGGTAATTTCTCTGTCGTTGGTAAATGTAATCTAGATAAACCATATGGAGTCCAGTGCTACTTTGAGAGTTCTAATGATGTCGCCGATTATGTGCCATTTAATACAACAAAAAGTTTAAGGTCTATTGATATTGTCATTAGAAATGCGGGCGGTGAAGTTTTGGAGGTTCCTGTCAATTTTGAAGTTAGTATTCTCTTAAAGGTGTATCATGCTTAATCCTATCGGTTTATTTACATTTGGACTATAATTTCCCTTATTATATATGATATTTTTGGACAATATAGATAAATTGTTTAAGTTGATAACGGCTATCAACGAGTGCCGTTTGAAACAAAAAAAAGATATAATCCCGTGCGGGACTAATATGGATCAGTTTTATCGGTATTTAAGGAAATACCATGCACCAATTGTTGAGGAAATGACAAAAAAAACAAATACTAACAATCTAGCAGTAGAGATAGAAAAAAAGTTTGAAAGCCTGTATTTTTGAAAGTGTGTATTTTTTTTGTTTAAATTTGGTCTTCAATCCAGTTTAATGAAGCGTAAATGCTCGCCGTTCCACCGCTCGTTAATTGTGCGGATATGGTAAATGTTTTGTTTGTTCCTATCTTGATATTATATTGAGACAAATCAATGTATATGGACAAACCAGCAGACAGCACATATGTAAATATCACACTTCCACCCGTTCTTGTCGTCCCCGCCGTATCTACTTCGGCTAATGATGTGTTTGTATCGTAATTGCTGTATGATGGTGTGCCTCCTAATGTGGTATTAAGAATAATTCTCACAATACATGTTTTAGTATCTGTATTGCTAACACATAAATTCTCAAAATATATTATGTTATAGTTTGTTTTGCTGTTAAATGTGGCTCGGTTTCTAATGGTAAATATGGCATTCTCAGTTGCTCCTATAGTTTTGACAGCATCATACGAGTTAGTTATAGCAATAGTCCGATCAATATTCCCTTCAACTGCCAAAAACATACTCGCCGTTTTCATAACAACGGATTGAAGGCTTGACGAATATGCCTTCGCATAAATAGCAAATGCCGCCTGATCCAATGATGGAGTAGTAGCAGTGCTCGCGTATTTAATCGCATGAATTATCTCCATTCGTCCAGTTCGCGGGTTTTCAATTTTAAATGTAATTTGACCACTGCCCAGATATTGAACAACGATTTCAAACACATTCAATTTAGTAAAATCAATCGTGGGGAAGTTTCCCGTATTATCACATTTATCAACATTCCAAGCATACTGACTAACCACATTTTCTACACTCCCCGCCGTTCTTACAACAGACATTCCCGAGTTTGATTGTCTAAAACATAAATTGTCTGCTGGTGTGCCTATGCCGATATCGCAATTAAAGGTAGTCGCGGTGGTAGATGACGGAAACAATGCGGAAAATCTAGCAACCAAGCCCATGCCACTTCTATATTTTGCTCTCTCTATAGGTCGTAATCTGTGCGGTTGAATTACCTGAGGCCGATGTGGTCAAAACCGCCATTGAATTAGCAGTTGATACCACCCCGCCGTTTGTTTCTGTTTTGTCAAAGAAACGAGTATTGATACCATATGTAAATACATTTTGCAATACTGGCGATAAAGTGGCCGTTCTCAATTCTCCGAAGGCCGTTGTTGGTAAAGCATCTTTAATGTTATCAATAGATAAAGAAGATGATGACGATGTAGATGATGACGATGGAGTGCTCGTGCTTTGACCAAAAAGGTTCATTTTTATTATATAATATGTAATATAAAACATGTCAATAATAATACACGAATTGCCCGCGGATATCGTTGGCCACATTAAAACCTTTGTCTATTTGGAAAACATAAAAAATATCAACAAAGGGACTTGTGATATATGCGGACTGGCACCCACATTTCAATCACATCCGCCTATAATCGCCGTAAATGTTGATAGTGTGGATTACATAGAATGGTTCACCATATGCTCCGTTGCATGTTTCAGGTGGGAGAGTAAATACAGGAAGCAATACAGAGTGCCCCCATTGATTGTGGTTAAGTATTAGCCTTCTTTTTAATTCTAGCACTTCTTCTTAATGGTGCTTTTGTTTACTCTTCTTTTTTCGCTTCACTCTTCGTCTCTTTACTCTCTTCGCTGTCGCTCTTCGTCGCTTCGCCCCTCTTCTCTTTAATAAATGTATTGACAATAACGGCTCCAATCCCGCTTAATTGTCGTAGTTTAGTATTTGTTATTTGCCCCTCGTAATCGCCCCATATCTGCTCAAGCAATTTATACTTATCCTCTCTACTAGCACTTTTACCTAATGGTTGGTATTTACATTTTTCGCCTCCGTTATCTAGATTACTTTCAATTTCATTAGTGTTATTTAAATTCAAATATAAATCTATTTTCTTTCGTAATTCCTCTAGTTCTGTTTTAATCCCTTCTGCCTTAATTTCTTCAGGGTCGGCCACATTAACCCAACTATAACTAAATGAAGTGAGCATATCGCCGTGCCCCAACACATTTGAAACCCACGTGTTAAAATTCTCTAATTTCGGATTGGCGAAATTACTATACGACAAACTAGCATATAGTTTTCGCAACATACTGCTCTTCTGTGTGTATTCTGATAGCCAAGGGAAGATTTTGATAATCCTTTTGTTTAGTTCATTATTCTTTTGTTTATCAAGCACACCTTCGTTGTTAATGATAACTGCTTTTTTCTTTTTGAAATGGTTTCGTATTGAATTTACTTGTTCTATTACAAACTGGGGAATGAAAAGGACAACAGGCCTCTCAGTCCAATTCTTTTTTTGTCCTTCTCTCTTTTTTGCTAGGTTATTCACTCGCAACCAACTCGGTTTATCTGGTATTAATTCATATGTGTTTTTGTCAAATATTTCCACAGGCCTCGCTCCAATTGCTATCATCAAAGCAAGCAGTTTAAGATAAGGGTCATTACTTAATATCATATCATTCATTTTAGCCATTACATCGCGGACATCAATCTGTATTTTTTGTTCATTTTTGGCTTTGACATCTTTCTTATATCCCTCAACGATATCAATTCGCTCGTCTTCATTAAGATTAA